>JABJVT010000007.1:11892282-12106284 GCA_014170255.2 Drosophila triauraria
TGTCACCTCATTATGTCCTGGAGCCTGGGGAGGTTTCAAGGACCAGCTTTCTCTTGCTTAGGAAGCTGTGTACTACATTCAGCAGGTGCTCGGGTATGTTGAAGGACCGTAGTGCCTCAGTGTCCTCCCAATCGGCCGAGTTAAAGAGATCCGTACGTCCAGCGTGACCACTAGACAATACTTCTTCGTCCCGCCTTTCCATCTGATACCAGCGATGGCTTCAGCAGCAGTGTTGGTGACCCTCTCTATCGCGTTCAGTGTCGATTTCCCTTTCCGGAAAGCGTATTGGTTGAAAGAGAGTCAACCGGCACCCTCCATAGCAGCGTTTAGTCTCGTAGCTATGACTCTTTTAAAGACCTTGCCTATGGTGTCCAGCAGGCCGATTGGTCTTTAAGACGATGCTTTTCTCCCCTGGCTTCGACAGGAGCCGGAGCTTTTGGCTTTTCCACCTGTCGGGGAAGGTCCCGTCCAGCAGGCACTTGTTTAAGAGTGCTGCTGCCTTTTCCGGGTGGAGAGATAGCAGGCTCTTTACTGCAATGTTCGGGACCAAGTCCGACCCAGGTGCCTTCCTGTTCTTCAAGTCTCTATGACTGATAACACTTCCGTCTCCGGGACCGGACAAATCGGGCTCCCCCCCCGTCCATCGGGTGATGGAATGGGGGCGGCCTTCTGGAAATAGAACTTGGACAATGCTTTCCAGGGCAGCCACCGTTTCCACCGTTTTATAGGCTCTTCCCCATGGGTCGATTTCCAGGTCGTCGCCGAGTTTGAGGAAGCGTTCCCTTTTGCTATCCCGTATCGCCAGTTTGAGTGCCTTCTTTGCACTCCTGAAGCTCGAGTTGAGGGTAGAGAGGCTTACGGTACCTCTCGCTCTTTGGACCAACCTCCTGGCTCGAAGGCAGGTCCTGCGCCAGCTAGCGATTTCCTCACTCCACCAATACACTGGTGTCCTGGCGGTAGGCTTTCCCTGGCATGGTCGTCGGCTGACTTTGGCACGGTTGGCCGCCAACTGAAAGCAGAATGGCCTCATGGTCGCTGGCCGTGAACACCTCGCTGCTCAGCTCATCCAAGACCCTGCTGAAGGTCGTCAGTGATAGACTGGGGGCCAGGTAGCAGCTGTTGAGCCATGTTCGCTCGGACGAACCCTTCTGCTGCCTTCGTATCCCGCATGAGTGCTGCGACTGCGCCTCGGCGCAGACTCCAGACTTTGATGCGCTCCACATCGATGCCATACGGGCTCGCAAGAGCAACGCAGATCTCCTGCTCCGTTGCGATGGAGTCGATGTCTCGTATCTCCAATACGAGCAGTTCCGTCTCATCCGTCATGGCTCGCACTGACTCTGCGTCGTCAAGCACCCTCGCGATGCTCTCCTTCATGGCCTCGGCATTTTCTGCGCTGCCTGTGGCCCCATCGAGAAGAAGGTTGCCGCTTATGGTACGGCATACCTTGGCTACACAGCTTCCCAGGTCCGACAACTGTTTGTGTTCCCTTCGAGTCACCATGGCTAGAACCTCGCTGTACGCTTTCCCGCTAACCTGTACAACGACCGCATCGGGTCTTCACGGTCTTCCTGGCGTCAGCGTGCTTCGCCTCGCCATCTTGAGGCCCTTCTGGGGGGTTCTTTCGGGTGTTCTTGGGAGCTTTGGTACTGTTTATTCTGTGTTGTGCGCGTGGATGGTGGGGCCAGTTGAGATGCGGATCCTACAGCTACAGTTGGATGGCTTATCCGTCGCCATGGCTCCGTTTTTGCTGCGGCCTCTTTCTCCAGACAGGCGATGTCGGCTGCTCCTTGTCTGCGCTTTGCTTGCTTCGAGAGCATTTCGCGCACACGATTGCAGCGTCCTGCCCATCCTCCCTGATGCTGTCGTCTGTAATTGTCACAAAGTAGTTCCAAAATAGTTGTCACAAAGTAGTTCCAATAATTATTTACATTTGGTTTCATTTATTGAATTCAATTTTCTTTGGTTTTATTACTTTGTTGGAGCAGCTGTCGTTGCCGCTCCAAGCTCTCAGGAGGTTCTTATCTTATGAATATGACTTAGGAGCTAAAGAAGTCTAAGTCTCGCAGCTGCGCTGCCAACAGCGGCAACGGAGAGACAGTTATATATTCTTAAGTATATAGCTATGCTCGCTTAGGCTGGAGCGCGGAGGTATATGCACATACATGAGGTCCGCTCGTGTTACAATTATGCTGACACTGGCACTTTGTGTGTGCGGGCCAAGCGATCGGTTAGTATTTCGGCCACTTGGATTTATGACCGGGACTTAGAATTATGTAAACACTGCAACAAAGTGTTACAGTGTGTACCCTTTTAGTACTCTTGGTACAGTGGGTACTCGATATAGGTGCATACGACATCTCCCTCCTTTTGAAAAATAACGTAATATAATGAAGTTATTTTCCTATTTAATTATGGATTTTATAAAATTTAAGAAATTATATTATTTAAAGCAATAAAATTTTAATGTTTTTTTATACCCTTGCAGAGATTATTATAATTTTGCCATGATATTTGCAACGCAGTGAAGGAGGCATCTCCGACCCCAAAAAGTATACATATTCTTGATCAGCATCACCAGCCGAGTCGATCTAGCCATGTCCGTCTGTCTGTCTGTCGGTTTCTACGCAAACTAGTCAGTTTTTAAGCTATCGGGCTGCAACTTTTAGCATAGTCTTATTTTTTTTAGCACGCTTTATATATATCAGAACGGCCGAAATCGGACCACTATTTCCTATAGCTGCCATAGCAATGATGTCGAAATTATTGTAAACAAAAATATAACTTTTCTGTTTTTCAACGAATATCTATTAATTTCGAGATATAGTAGTTTGTATATTTATAGTTATTGTTCTTATATTATGTATGACCACACGTGATATATTTATAAAAGAACCAAATTGATTATGAAATACAAATATTTAATCTTTATGTACTATTTGTTTTTTATTTTTATTATTTTATATTGTTATGTTATGTCTATATCCTTTCTTGTTTACCTTATAGGGACCTGTGTATTTAAAATCTAGCTTATGTCCTGTTTCATTTTTCAATAAAACATGATCTCCGACTTTTAACACAAAATCTAAATCTAAGCTTTTGCTTATGTGATTCTAACATTAATCTAGCTCTCTTAAATGCTTGTTCTAATCTGAATTTTGATTCTTTAGCATAGTCTTCTATATTATATAGGGGTGTTATCTTATCTATACTATTAAAATGTGTAGTCAAATTTGAATTTTTACCAAAAACTAGCTCATATGGACAATAGTCATGTGCCATAGAGGGGGCTGTGTTAAAACAATTTACGAAGTATTGCAGCCATCCTAATCTGTTTTGTCAACTGAGATGTATGATCTGATAAGCTCATTAAATGTTCTGTGGCTTCGCTCCACAGTACCCATAGTCTGATGATATGCGGTAGAAGTTATGTTTTTGTTGTTCAAATTTTGAATAACTCTTCTATTTTTATTCTTCATTGGGCCGTAATTCAGAATAAATTCTTTAAATATAGCTTTTGCAACTGTGTTTGCAATTTGGTTTTTTATTGGTATATCTACTAAGTATTTTGTTAAATCGCAGATAAAGGTTACTGCGTATTAGAGACCTGCATGGATACATTCAAATGAGCAAATGAATCATTCAATTCAAAAAAGTGTACACTATTTTACTGAACCGCTCCAAATAAATGTGAGTGAATGTTGTAATATTGCCTGTATTTGACAGATACTGCTCATACTCAGTATAGTACTGTACTGTATAAAATGAGTACACCAAAATTGGTGTACAGTTAACTTAGTGTACAGTGTTTTGATGTACAGTGTACTTACTTCTAAATAAGTAAACTTTTTAATTGATTTACTTAACTTAACTTTATTTAACTTAACTTTTATTAAAATCGTTACAAAAATATTAACTATTAAAAGTGTTGGAGTGTAAAAACATGATACTATTTACCATTTCTGGCGTATTGGCAATTCTGCAGCGTTTTTCGGTTGTGAGGTTTATAGCAACCGAAAAAGCCCTTTCGGAAGCTGCACTGCTAGCTTGGTGCATAGCTTTTTCGACTCATTGCCAACTGTTATATCAAGATGGTCGCGCTTAAGAGTATTGGCCTTGGCGAACTTGTAAATGTGCTTGTTTGTGCACTTGTTGCAACTACATCTGTTATCTCTAATCCATTTTTATCGACTATCCGCGAAAAGGTCTCCCAAACCTTGCCTTTGATACATATGGCTTTAGTTCATTGGGTTCTATTTTGGCCTTAACATCAGCAGCGTTCTTCTTGAAGTCATTCAGCGAATTCATGGTACCGATTGGGTCTTTGGTATTACCCAACAATGATTTCTGGTTTTATTTAAGCTAAAATACATAATTTATAATTTGTTGTATCATTTAAAATTTATTGAAGTGAACTTATGTACATCGACTTGAATATTTGTAGCACTCATTTGTACAGTTTTTTGTTTTATTTACTTTACACCTTGTGACGTTCGGAATAGAATTGATATTCATACCCGAAATATACAACTTTTACTGTCACTCACTTTCAGTGAGAACAGTACGAAAGTTGTACAGGCTTTTTTGACATATTGAATATACTGTACAGTATAGAATGAGTACAGTGTTTTTGAGAACACCAGACAACTGTACAGTACTGTATACTTAGAAATGAATGTATTCATGCAGGTCTCTACTGCGGATTCAATTCCTTGTTCAGATTTTGGTAATGGACCTATTGTATCCACAATTACTCTATCAAACGGCATTTCTGGGGTTTCAGTTATAGTTAATGGGGTCTTTGCGTGTTCAGTCGTTTTAGACTTTTGGCATTTAAGACATTTTCTTATTTACTCTTTTATATCTTTAGACACATTTTCCCAATAATAGTGTCTCTGGACCTTGGCCAAGGTTTTTGTAATGCCTGTATGACCTCCTCGTATTGGATCATCATGGAATGTAGACAATATAGTTTCTTTTTCTTTGGTATTCTTTATTAGGGTCACCGGATTGAGTAGCGCTACTCTCAATGATTTCAGTAACTTACTGCCTATTTTCTTAAAATTTACAATTGAAACGTGTTCAAAGATATTTTCCCACGGTGCTACTTTGAGTTGGCTGATTTGGTTTATACCGGCCTTTGAAAGAATTGATCTAAATCAATGGTTCCATTAGTATACAAATAGCTAACATCATATCTTGCTGTAATTTTCTTTCCATGTTTAAATAAACAGAAATTATTATTTACATGCAAGATCACTATTTTACGTACTTCGTCATTGTTTATGACTTGGTAAACATTGGGCTTAGAAGGTTTTTCTTTAGATTGCTTGGGCAATTCTATCTGTTCTTTTCCTGCGCTGGATTTTTGTCTACTTTGATTTCTGGTAGTGACTTTCAGATTCTTATTATCCTTTTGGATATTTTGTAAGTCTTGGATTGTTATTCGAGATAAAGCGTCAGCGATATTCCTTTCCCTTAAGATATTCAACAGTAAAATCGTATTTCCCTAAGTAAATTCTCATTCTGGTTTTCAACTTGGGTTAGTCATTGAAAATAGATATGTCTGAGGTCTGTTTTTCCTGTAAAGTGTTTAATTGCCCAATACATAGCTGCTAGTTCTTGCTCTGTCGTGTTTTTGTTACTTTCTCCCTTTGTGAATGAACGTGATGCGTATGCTACTGGTAGATGCGTTCCATTATGTTCTTGTGTTAAGACGGCTCCGCATGCTTGTTTACCTGCACCCGCTGTTATGCAAAATTCTTTATTCAAATCGGGGTACTGTAATAATGTTGGTTTCATCAGTTGTATTTTAAGATACTCGAACAATTAGGTCATCCATATATAGAAATGCCTGTGAATTTTCGATACCTAAAAATGCAATTCCCATCATTCGTTGGAAGGAATTTTTCGTTGGCGCTATTTTTAAGCCATAAGGTTATCGCTTGAAACAATAAGAGCCATTGCTCATGGAAAATGTCGTTATATTTCGAGAGTTTTCTTTGAGTTCTATTTGATGAAATCTGTTACGTCGGTGGTGTCGTTGTGCCTCAGTCCTTGGAGGACATAGGGCTGAGGAAGTGGCTGCCCGGATAGCAGACACGATTTGTGCAGCTGAGCTCGCCGGATTTGGGGTGGGTTCTTTGGACGCCACTATCCTCTCCAAACGTAATCAGAACAATTATTTACGTGCCTGAAAAAATAGTAGAAATCGTTCGTCAGTCTGTCTTTCTGTCCACATTGCCCGCAAGCAAATTTATGCTTGATCGTGAAAAACAATCGGGCTATGTTTTGGCCGTTTTCCTCCCCATTCGCAAACTTCGTGCGCCGTTGGATCGTCGCGGGCCGTGCAATACGATCCCCTGTTGTTCATGTCGTTCGTCAAAAGTTATGTCATTTTCTTGACCCAGTCTTCCATTCGTACCACTGCCCCCTTTTAATAGGTTTCTACCAATGCATTTTTGTGGGTTTAGGTTCACATTACAAGTTTATTAATAAGGTTGTTCAATTGTGTTTTGGACATTAAAGTGTGTTAAAAAATGTATGTGCTAGGGTTATTGATTTAACATGTGTAAGCAATCTTTACGTGAGTTAAAATTAACATGAATACAATTTTGATCTATAGTGTCATTAACGCGAATAAGATAAAAGGAGTAGTGTGTCAAAGATGTATGCTTAGACGTGGGTAAAAGGTAATAAATGAAAGAAATAAAAAAGTGATTTAAACTACTACTAACAAAAGGCTATTTAAATATAAAAATTATATTGTAGATTCAAAGATCTGTATTAGGTTAAAATATTTCTCCCAGTGGAGGTGTAGGTTTGCACATAAATATATATATATATATGGGTATGTTGAGTGGTTAGGAATCTGGGTTCCGTAGAGCTTACCCTCTTTAAAGGTCCAACGACGAGAGATCTCCCGGTCGAATCCTGGGCTTTAGTATTTGGGTTAACATATATTGATATTTATGTGCATGGGTAAATGTGGGTTTTAAATAGTAACATATTACACGAGAAAAAAAAAACTTAGAGGAAAATAGATATATAAAAAACTAAGAAGCTCGGGTAGCGGAGTGACCGGTGGTCATTTGACGAGGGTGTCGTCTTCACTTCGTTTCACTTGTTGGTGGGTAGAGCGACGGATGTACATTGGTATGCGCACTTGTATATATATATATATATTCATGTTTAGATGGAGTCAGTATCTACTGCTCAAGTATGGACTGAGGCATGGGTATCCGAAGACAAGCCGACACAATCACCAGTGTAAGTTTGAGGGGCTGGGTTTCACTACACGGGAACTATTTTTTGTCTGAGTTAGTTTTATGCATTTATTGATTTGGATTTGTTTACATAGTTAAGTTGGTCTATTTCCTTAGTAAGATTTCTTCTTTTAAAGTTTAATTTATAATGTTTATGGGTGATCTTAAATGTTTTAAGTTGTATTATTGTGGCCTCTTCGGGACATCCTTCAGTGGTTACTTGTGGTCGCTGGACCAGTTGTTTGCAAGGCACACGACTTTCTCTAGTTCGTGTCGACGGTCACGATTTCCCTGGATCGTCTTCTTGTATGTGTTAAGTCCTTTTAGCAGTAGGCTAATGAGCATCATCCCAGCCATGAACATCAGTACTTTGTAAACCTGTACAATTTCATCTTTATGGTCAACAACTTCTATATTGTTAATGACGTTGGCCGTGCTATCGTCCACCTTGGACGTCTTGGAGCCCATAGTCCTTTAAGTCTTAGGGCAGGGTCTTTGATGTTACTTTTGCACTCCGAACTGACGTGTTTTTTTTTCTGGTTAGGACCGTTGGTGGTTTTCCGAACTAGGGACGAGGCGCGTTTTAGTGATCTCCACGAAGGCTTGCTGGTTTTTGACTTCCTTGGTACTGGTAAACCGGGGTCTTTTATACCAACGACTGTGTCAACTTTTCCCTTGGAATCACCGGAATAGAACACAAAAGTGTTCCCAGTTAGAGTCATCGATTCCCCTCTTTTTTCCTATTGGCTAGGGTTCAATTCGGGTCGTTCTTTGTTCTAACTTTTGACGATTCCGCAAAATCAGCAGTGTTGGGTTGCTTGTGATTGCATGGCCTAATTTGGCGCGTTTGGCGGTGTCATTTGCCAGAGCCAAATTCTGGTGCAATCTTGCCAGTGATTCACTATGGAACTAGCGTATTGGCAACTCTTGGGTCTCTTCCGTGTTACCCGTGGGAATCACGTCGCCTTAACCGGCGTACGTAACAGCCTCGGGGTCGTCGATGCTGATCAGCATGGAATGATCCCGTAAAAAAAAACTTAACGTAAAGGCGGTTATGTTGGTTTTCCGCGCCCAACGTGGGCCTCGACCCGTACCCTGAGGTCAAGAGTTTTCAGCTCTACCGACTGAGCTAGCCGGGCTGATAGGGCCTCTGAATCTTAACTTGACTCCGCAAGAAGTGTAATAAAAAAAAACTGAAAAGTAGAAATATTCAGAAGCACAATTTTTTTTTTTTTATTTATTTATTTTTTTTTTTTTTTTTTTTTTTTTTGAAGGAAAGATTTTTATTTAGCTTTCTTCCATTCTAGACTGAATCCTTCCGAGCTAGATATCGCGGGTCGCCCTCGTAGTCCGGCTCCTCGTAGAAGACTGCTCCTTCTCCTAGGACCTCTTCTTTATACTTCTGGTAATCTCTGGCAGGAATGCTGACCGACGACATGTCTCCTGTTGGGTGTATGAACGGTCTTTGAATTGCAGGTGAACTGCTTGGTTGACTGCGCTCGGTGATGAATTTTTCATGCCGCAAACAAGTCTTTAGCATGGTAAATTCCGATACTCTTCCCAACTACATTTCCCAACTCATATAAGGAATTTCCTTTCCTTTTGAGTACGACACACCGGATCCTGTTAGGTCCTAATTTTGCATTATATCCTTCTGCACGGTTACTTTGCTTGTAGTTTTTCCGGTATACAACCTGAGCCTACAGCAAATTCGACCGGTCGGCAGCGGGTGTTGTACGTCCTTTCCGCCTTCTCGTGAGCTCTGGTCAGTCCTTGTTTCACTTTCTCTCGAATTAGCTCCATTTTATCTGGTAAATCTATGAGCTGCTCTTCCGTTTCTAGATCTCCGAGGCGCCTGCGTACTGGGTACGCACTAGCATGCGTAACCATGCGTGCCCCAAACATAGCATAGTATGGTTCTAACCCCAATGCTTCATGGTGCCCACTTCTTAGAGCACACGTTATTCGGCTTAGCTGCGAATCCCAGTTTCGCTGGTTTTGGTCAGTTGTTGTCCTAAGCATTTGTAAAACGGATCGGTTTACCCTTTCTGCTGAGTTGGCCTGAGGTGAATAGAACGCCGTCCGTAAGGGTTGAACGCCATATCTGGTGAGTAATTCGGTGAAGATATGTGACACGAACTGTTTTCCATTGTCAGAGTGAATGTACTCCGGTACTCCGAACTGATGAAAAATATTATTTTCAAGGAAGTCGACGACCCCTGTGGCGGTAGCTTTTCGCATAGGTTGCAACCAAACGAATTTGGTGAAATGATCGATGCACACAAATATTACTGTGTTACCGGACTTTGACCTGGGGTATGGCCCCATGAAATCGATAAACATTCTTTGCAGTGGTCGTTCAGTAACCCGCTGTTGCCCCATTGGAGGTCTGGCTGTTTTGTTGGAGGTTTTGCTGATTTGGCAAATTTCACAGTCCCTAACTACTTGTTGTACTTCGGTCGTCATAGATGGCCAATAGTAAAATTGCCGCAGCCTTGCGAGTGTTTTGTGAAATCCTCCGTGTCCAGCGGTGATGGCATGATGTGATCTCCAAACTAGGTCTGCGCGAAGCTCCACCGGAACCCAAAGTTTCCATGCCTGGTCATTGTTTACCACATCAGGAGTACTAAAACCCAAACGTTTGTACACCACGCCCTCGGATATCTGAGTGTCTGATATTTTCCCTGAATTTTCCTCGATCCGTTGTATCAACATTTTGTACTCTGGAGATTGAAACGCGGGCGACTTGAGGTCTAGCTGTAATTCCATGGAATCCGCTGCGGGTGTTTGAATTTCGTCCATGTGCACCCGTGAGAGTGCGTCGGGTACTACATTTAAAGCTCCTTACGATGCTCTATTGTAAAATCGAATGCCTGTAATTTTAGACTCCATCGCGCTAGTCTCCCGGATAAATCCTTTTGGCTCATTAGCCATTTTAGACTAGCGTGATCGGTAACTACTTTAAACGGCATCCCTTCTACATACGCCCTAAATTTGCTGATACTAATTATCGCCGCATAGCATTCCAATTCGGTGATACTATAATTTCGCTGCGCTTTGTTTAGTTTCGCCGACACATACGCAATTGGGTGTTCCCCGCCGTCATCGCCAGTTTGAAATAAGACTCCCCACTCCCGTGGTAGAGGCGTCGCATTGGATAGTGAACGGTTTCTTGAAATCTGGTGTGAGGAGCTTCGGGTGCTGACACCATGTTCACTTTCAATGCCTCGAACGCTTGTATCCTCTTCACTCAACTCAAACTTCTTGAGTCGGTCTTTTGTTAAACACTCGTGTAGAGGTGCTACAATTTGTGCATAATTTTGAATAAAGCGCCGATACCACCCGTCATTCCCAAGAATCTTCGCAGTTGTTTGGCGGAGGTAGGTTTGGAAAATCCTGGATAGCTTTGATCTTTGACTGGTCTGTTTTATGCATCCCCACCTACGACATACCCCAAATATTTAGCCTGTTTGTAGCAGAATTTACTTTTCTCTACGTTGGTGGTCAGTTTGCCCGTTTTAGACAATCACTGACCTGTCGCAACATTTCAAATGTTCTTCAAACGTCGGAGAGCACACCAGCAGGTCATCCAAATATACAAATACATTATCGCGTAGCGGCTGGAATTACTTTGTCCATCAGCCGGCACATTCTCTGTGCAGCGTAACACAAACCGAAGGGCATGACTGTAAATTGATATAAAGGTCTGCCGGGTACAGTAAATGCGGTTTTTCTCTACTTTTGGCTTCTAGTGGGATCTGCCAAAAGCGTCTTTTAAATCAATTGCCGAAATATAATATGTTTCTTGCAGTCGACTTAACAGTCCCTCAATATGTGGCAAGGAAATGCATCTTTAATCGTCCGTGAGTTTACCTTGCTCGCATCCAAACAAAGGCGGTTCTTTGTGCCCTTCTGCACTAAGGTCACTGGAGAACTCCAGCTACTGTTACTTTCTTCTATCACTCCTAGTCCAATTATTCTGTCTAGTTCTGCAAACACCAGCTGTTGTTCAGCTGGCGAAATTGGATAGTGACGCTGTTTAATGGGTAGATTTTCTTGTGTTGTTCGTGACATGTTCCTCTAAATCGGTTTTCCCCAGGCCCATGTCTGTACAAGATGGTACTAACTAAATTTTGTAATATTGCCTTTTGCTCCACTGTCAGTTCATGCGGAGTATACGCTGTCTCTGTCTGGGTCGAAGTTTCTTCGTCTAACGTTGCCTCTACCGCCAGTTCTGCAACCTGCGCTAAACGTTGCCCCGGCAACGGCAACCGAAATTCATCCCAGAACTCAATTCCAAAATAAAACTGTTGCTGCAAGGCTGGCACTATTAAAAACTCTAGCTCTTTTGTTTCCCTTCCCACTCAGGCAAGTGAATCATGCCGGTAACTTGAGTCTTTCCCCGTTAGCAGTTTGCACGTCTTGTCTCTTCAACCTGCGCACCTTATGTTGTCGCCCTTGTAAGAATCTCTCCGCCCTCTTCCAATGCAATTAGCGCTAGCGCCAGTGTCAAGTAGTGCTATTATTTCTTCCCCGTCTACTTTAGTCTTGGCGAACAGGCGGTTATCATCTTTTAGGCTGATCACTGAAGCTACAATCTTTTTCTTGGTTTTCTTTCAGCTTCCTTATATTGGTGTAGATATTGAAGCTTTTTGTCTGTCCTGGTTTCTGTTGTGTCTACGTCACGGAATATTCGTTCGCGCGCCGCCTCGTATTCTTGTTTTCGCTGGTGATACGATTTGTATGGCGAAATTTGTGCCGGGCGCGGTGCTGACTTATTGTGTTGGGGTAGGTCTGGTCTGAGCAGGCTTCCCCGACCCTCCTGTCAGACTCTGCTGTAAAAACGCTGACTCGGTGGAATGATACGAGTCGTTTTGCCGCAATATTTGCAGGCGGTGTCATGAAATCGCGCTTGGCACCTGGCTCCTTCTGTTCCTCCGCGCTTCCGATAGAAGTCCGGTGGCTTGTTACAAGTGTAACATAGGTAGGTATGAAAGGAGATGTACATTCTTTCCCGGAGTCATGTTCCTCCTACTTGAAGATGCGTTCCCCTGGCTTCCTGTCAAATGCGTTTCCTCGCCCAAACGATGCTCCTCCGTTGTTCTGGGAGTACGGCTTTTGAAATGCCTCGATCTGATACTCATCGGTTTCGATGTCACCCACTGGGTCTTCGATGATCTCGTTTACCTGCCTAGGTCGAGCCCGTTTCTCTCGGATCCATTTCTCGACTCGGATTCCCTCTTTCTTAAAGGCCGCCAAGGTGTTTATCGGCGAAGCAAGTAAGAAAGCTCCCATTTGTGTGTTCAGATTTTCCTTCAAAATTCCTACGAAGTTATCTTCCGGAATTTTGTTCTTCAATTGAATTGAAGATTATTCATGGCGGCAATAAAATCGTCAAAGCTCTCGTTGTACCCTTGGCGTCGTTCCATAAGTTATTTAATAGTAACATAGTCATTGTCTGACGTGGAAAGCTTTAGTCATTTCGTTAGTCATGTCATAATATCCAAATTCAAAGTCGTCAGCCCGGTCTTCCATCAACTGCCAGTACCATTTGGCTGCCGTACCACTCAGTAAGCAGTGAAATTCCTTAAATATCTGATCAAAAGTGTACCCGTGCATTTCCGTTAAGCGACTCACTCGGAACAGAAAACTCTCCACCGACATGCCCCTACTAGACCCATCAAACTTAAGGTTCCATTTGTCCAGGCGTGTTGGTCGAGTGCCTGTATAGCTGCTAAGCTGTGTTTCGTTTTCTCGGGCTCTGGGATTAGGCTGGTTTTCCACGGCTACCTCCCTAGGACTCGGTATTGGTTGGTTTGCTGCTGCTGATGTCTGTCTTGGTTGGCCCTGCCGCGCGGCTCCGTGTCTTTGAGGCGTCGAACTGACCTCTGGGTCTTCCCTGGATATTGGGCTCTCTCTTGGCTGCACTGCGGAAAGTTCGGCTACTTGGCGCCGCAGGCTGACTACTTCCTCCTGCATTTTGGCCATTCTCGTTGTCATGGTTGTCTTCATCTCGTTATTTGACACAATTAATGCTGAGAGCATTCGCTCTAGCCGATCATTGTCATCATTATATCTGGGTCTAGCTCCTTGGTTAGTTGGAAGAATACTGGACCGCCCTAATGGTGGCCCTAAGTCGAGTTGTTCCCCTCCTACAGCTCCTTCGGAATCGTCCATGATTACGCTGCTGCAATCTGCTAAACTCCCTAAGTTATTTAGTTTGCTATTAAAGCTTATCGACTGGTTGTTTTCGTCAACTGGCTATAAGCTAGCTCTTGCCGGTGTTTCTGTTCTGGTTTGTCTGGCTTCTCTCGCCGCCAGTGTTGATGCCCGGAAAGTCCTCAACGGAGGTAGATTAAGTGTAACCTTCTTCTTTTTCTTATCTCTTGCCATATGTTAAAAATATTGTAAATATATATATATATATGTATATATATATATATATAAAACGGGGTGCGCTGGTACTCCTGGGTATTGGTATAGGTCAAGAATCGTCCGAAATTAAGCCCCAAATAAAATTTCAAATAAGCCCTATTCAAGTGAATTCGCTGAATGGATTCAACTGCCCTCCACCGGAGTGATCAGTTCCTTCTGCGCCCACTTGACATCTTCCCGGGAAAACACAGTACATGGGACTGCTGCTCACCCACAGGAAGGTTTGTCCGAACCCCCTCCCCCGGTCGTCGGAAACAGGTAGACTCACTCACATGCAGACTGATGTAGCTTTATTCCCGACAGGCGAAAGGAATTGCCTCCCTGCTCCTCTCTCTCTGGACTCGAACCTTGCGAGCGACCTGGTTCTGTGCCTAGTACGACTGAATAGCGTCGGCCAGAGATAAATACTGTCGTCCCGCCCGTTAGTCGTGGTAACCGTACAGACTCGAACCTTGCGAGAGACCTGGCATAGCCTAGTACAACTGAATAGCGTCGGCTGTACGGTTACGGTCTTTCCCCACCCCTTCAGTACTGGATCGACAAACGATGACGAACCGCTACCCCGACCGATGATGGCGGCTATATTATGGCGATGACTGGATACTATTAAGACCGGTCGGTGGTGCGCCGTTATTCGCTTGCGACCCTGCTCTTCCTGGACTCGAACCTTGCGAGCGACCTGGCATAGCCTAGTACGACTGAATAGCGTCGGCCAGGAAGCGCAGCTAAGTTTATTACGTTAAATATTTTAAAAATGGTCTGCACTTTTATAGAGAAGCTGTTATGGTATTATTTCTTTTAACGAGTATTGAATTAAATATTTAAATTTTAAAAGGGTCCTCAAAGTCAAGTGCCAATTCTAAAACTACAAGTGTCGGATCGAAAGGCCTTTCCGCTTCTACAACTATCTGTCTGAGAAGTTGGTGACTTTAAACGAAGATACAGAAAAGTTATATTTGATGTGTATATTCACCGAGAAATGTTATAAAAATTGTTAGCTAATTTAGACATCAAAGGAATCCGCTCTGATATCTCTAAATTCTTGAACCAGTAATAAAAAAAATTTATATAAATACTAAAGTGTTTCTCGTCAAAACAAATAAGGTTTTGGCAATAAAGGATGCAAGGATATTGCCTGAGTTGGGCGCCATTTCTGTTACGTCGGTGGTGTCGTTGTGCCTCAGTCCTTGGAGGACATAGGGCTGAGGAAGTGGCTGCCCGGATAGCAGACACGATTTGTGCAGCTGAGCTCGCCGGATTTGGGGTGGGTTCTTTGGACGCCACTATCCTCTCCAAACGTAATCAGAACAATTATTTACGTGCCTGAAAAAATAGTAGAAATCGTCGTCAGTCTGTCTTTCTGTCCACATTGCCCCGCAAGCAAATTTATGCTTGATCGTGAAAAACAATCGGGCTATGTTTTGGCCGTTTTCCTCCCCATTCGCAAACTTCGTGCGCCGTTGGATCGTCGCGGGCCGTGCAATACGATCCCCTGTTGTTCATGTCGTTCGTCAAAAGTTATGTCATTTTCTTGACCCAGTCTTCCATTCGTACCACTGCCCCCTTTTAATAGGTTTCTACCAATGCATTTTTTGTGGGTTTAGGTTCACATTACAAGTTTATTAATAAGGTTGTTCAATTGTGTTTTGGACATTAAAGTGTGTTAAAAAATGTATGTGCTAGGGTTATTGATTTAACATGTGTAGGCAATCTTTACGTGAGTTAAAATTAACATGAATACAATTTTTGATCTATAGTGTCATTAACGCGAATAAGATAAAAGGAGTAGTGTGTCAAAGATGTATGCTTAGACGTGGGTAAAAGGTAATAAATGAAAGAAATAAAAAGTGATTTAAACTACTACTAACAAAAGGCTATTTAAATATAAAAATTATATTGTAGATTCAAAGATCTGTATTAGGTTAAAATATTTCTCCCAGTGGAGGTGTAGGTTTGCACATAAATATATATATATATATGGGTATGTTGAGTGGTTAGGAATCTGGGTTCCGTAGAGCTTACCCTCTTTAAAAGGTCCAACGACGAGAGATCTCCCGGTCGAATCCTGGGCTTTAGTATTTGGGTTAACATATATTGATATTTATGTGCATGGGTAAATGTGGGTTTTTAAATAGTAACATATTACACGAGAAAAAAAACTTAGAGGGAAATAGATATATAAAAAAAACTAAGAAGCTCGGGTAGCGGAGTGACCGGTGGTCATTTGACGAGGGTGTCGTCTTCACTTCGTTTCACTTGTTGGTGGGTAGAGCGACGGATGTACATTGGTATGCGCACTTGTATATATATATATATATATTCATGTTTAGATGGAGTCAGTATCTACTGCTCAAGTATGGACTGAGGCATGGGTATCCGAAGACAAGCCGACACAATCACCAGTGTAAGTTTGAGGGGCTGGGTTTTCACTACACGGGAACTATTTTTTGTCTGAGTTAGTTTTTATGCATTTATTGATTTGGATTTGTTTACATAGTTAAGTTGGTCTATTTCCTTAGTAAGATTTCTTCTTTTAAAGTTTAATTTATAATGTTTATGGGTGATCTTAAATGTTTTAAGTTGTATTATTGTGGCCTCTTCCGGGACATCCTTCGAGTGGTTACTTGTGGTCGCTGGACCAGTTGTTTGCAAGGCACACGACTTTCTCTAGTTCGTGTCGACGGTCACGATTTCCCTGGATCGTCTTCTTGTATGTGTTAAGTCCTTTTAGCAGTAGGCTAATGAGCATCATCCCAGCCATGAACATCAGTACTTTGTAAACCTGTACAATTTCATCTTTATGGTCAACAACTTCTATATTGTTAATGACGTTGGCCGTGCTATCGTCCACCTTGGACGTCTTGGAGCCCATAGTCCTTTAAGTCTTAGGGGCAGGGTCTTTGATGTTACTTTTGCACTCCGAACTGACGTGTTTTTTTTCTGGTTAGGACCGTTGGTGGTTTTCCGAACTAGGGACGAGGCGCGTTTTAGTGATCTCCACGAAGGCTTGCTGGTTTTTGACTTCCTTGGTACTGGTAAACCGGGGTCTTTTATACCAACGACTGTGTCAACTTTTCCCTTGGAATCACCGGAATAGAACACAAAAGTGTTCCCAGTTAGAGTCATCGATTCCCCTCTTTTTTCCTATTGGCTAGGGTTCAATTCGGGTCGTTCTTTGTTCTAACTTTTGACGATTCCGCAAAATCAGCAGTGTTGGGTTGCTTGTGATTGCATGGCCTAATTTGGCGCGTTTGGCGGTGTCATTTGCCAGAGCCAAATTCTGGTGCAATCTTGCCAGTGATTCACTATGGAACTAGCGTATTGGCAACTCTTGGTTCTCTTCCGTGTTACCCGTGGGAATCACGTCGCCTTAACCGGCGTACGTAACAAATCCTGACATCAAATCTAAACATGAAAAGTATGTTGCTCTGCCTAGTTGATCGAGAATATCGTCTATTCTTGGTAATGGGATTTTATTGGATAAGATTTTCTTATTAATTTGGCGGTAGTCAATTACTAAACGCCATCTTTTATCGGATGAATTGGGTAGTGATTTTTTTGGTACAATTAATAATGGACTGTTATATTCTGACTGAAGATTCTTTGATTTTATCTTTGATTAATTTGTCGACTTGTTTGTCTACTTTTTCTTTTTGACTGTGAGGAATTCTTTAGTTTTTAATATAAACTGGTTCATCATCCTTATTTTTTGTTTGTATTTAAAATTCGGACAAAAGCGTTTTCAGAATCTGTAATGGAATATCCAATAAATACTAAAAATTTGATGTCTTGGTTTGGTATTAATATATATCTGGTTGCTGAATTTATAGCAATTTTTCAGACGACTTCAGAACTTGCTGGTAGAATTGTAAAATTTTGTTCGAATGTATGGTTCATTAGAATATTAATTCTATTTAAGAGGTTATCTGGTCTCAGTATGAGCCAATCATTTTCTGATTTTAAATCTATTTGGCAATTGTATCTTATATATAACGAGAAAGAAAGCTAACTTCGGTAAACCGAAGTTTATATACCCTTGCAGTCAGCAATTGGATCATTGAAAAACGATCCATTTTGGTAATGTAAAAAAAAAGGTCAAATTATGTAAATTTTGTAAATTTTACATTTTACATGTAGAATTTTACATTTTCATATAAATCGACAAATCCCTTCTATGGCAGCTATATAATATAGTTGTCAGATCTTAATGAAAATAAAACCGTAATTCTAGAACTATAAAAACGACTATATCTCGAAATTTATAGAAATTCGTTGAAAACAGAAAAGTTAAAATTTGTTTTCAATATTTCGCCATCATTCCTATGGCAGCTATAGGATATAGTTGTCCGATTTCGGCCGTTCCGACATATATACTGCGTGCTAAAGAAATAAGACTATGCTGAAAATTTCAGCCCGATAGCTCAAAAACTGAGAGACTAGTTCGCGTAGAAACCGACAGACGGACAGACAGACGGACAGACAGACGGACAGACAGACGGACAGACAGACGGACAGACAGACAGACGGACATGGCTAGATCGACTCGGCTGGTGATGCTGATCAAGAATATATATACTTTATGGGGTCTGAGATGCCTCCTTCACTGCGTTGCAAATATCATGGCAAAATTATAATACCCTCTGCAAGGGTATAAAAATGAATCGCAAAATGTGTTGCTAAGCGCAAAACTCAATAACGCCTGGACCGATTTGGCCAATTCCTTTTTTTTAAATGTTCGTTGAAGTCCAAGGATGGTTCTTACGGCGAGAAAAATAATTGCCGGGAAAACGCTAAAAACAGCCCATTTTCTTTTTCACATACATAACTAAAACGGCTGCTTTGATATTATTGTCAGGTAATTTTAGTCAAATATTTCCTGTCGTTTGTATGAATGGTAGAACTGTTAAAGTGTACTATATATATGTGCGTGTACTTTTCTCATTTTCTCAAGACCAAGACGAGCAAATATAGGAAGGCGAACGCGTAGTACAAATGGGGTATTACAAAGACGATCCCGGAGTGCAGATGAAGGTAATGCACGAAATAGATCTGTTGACACCGTATCTGTAGTGAATCTTTCAAGGTCATCACGAATACGTCGTGCTGTTTTGGCTGAAATGATTAATGTACGGATACATTGAAATGATGGACGCAATATGTCCGCAACTCTTCCCCGATATTTCAGCGATACTTCCGCGATATTTCAGCGATACTTCCGCGCTCCTCCGCGATACTTCCCGATATTTCCACGATACTCCCGCGATATTTTCGCGATACTTTCGCGACACTTCCGCAATACTTCTTCGACTCTTCCGCGATTCTTCCGCCATTCTTCCACGATACTTCCGCGACTCATCCGCGAATCTTCCGTGATTCTTCCGTGATACTTCCGCGACTCAAGCGGGAAAATCTTTTTTACATATAGTGCCATCTCTGATACAAAGCATGCGGCGCGTGATACATTGTTTGACATCTACTCATTGTTTTCTGGTCAGTTAGAATTATGTGACAAACCGGTATTGTGTTCACCGTGAAATTGTGATGCAGGCATTTGTCTTTACGGTGGTAAGTTGAACTATGTAAATTATGTGGATCGTGCATATGAAGTTAAATTCACCACTGTGTCCATAGTCCAAAATACCTAGAGGACGACGTGCGAACATCGGCCGCCGCACAAGACATGCAAGCCAGCAACAAGTGTATTCACAGAACTAAAGCGAAGAAAGAAAAAATGGGAGGACACGAAGATCATTCGCATCATACTATCGCTTGGCATTCAATACGATCCCACTGCGAACTACAGTGATGATGAAAATTTAGATATTGGACCAATGACGACTATGTGCCGATATTGCAATGCGTTAAAGGTTAAAGAGAAACGGCTGGATTGTGCTGCGCAAGTGGAAAAGTCAAACTGGATCCATTACTTACACCACCACAGCCACTGAAACCATTGTTCGATGGAAGTGATCCCGATTCCAGCCATATTCTCCAACACATCTTATATATAAAAATGAATCGCAAAATGTGTTGCTAAGCGCAAAACTCAATAACGCCTGGACCAATTTGGCCAATTCCTTTTTTTTAAATGTTCGTTGAAGGCGAACGCGTAGTACAAATGGGGTATTACAAAGACGATCGCGGAGTGCAGATGAAGGTAATGCACGAAATAGAGCTGTTGACACCGTACCTGTAGTGAATCTTTCAAGGTTATCCCGAAGACGTCGTGCTGTTTTGGCTAAAATGATTAATGTACGGATACATTGAAATGATGGACGCAATATGTCCGCAACTCTTCCGCGATACTTCCGCGATTCTTCCGCGATACTTTCGCGACTCTTCCGCGATACTTCCGCGACTTCCGCGATACTTCCGCGATTCTTCCACGATATTTCAGCGATACTTCCGCGATATTTCAGCGATACTTCCGCGATTCTTCCGCGATGCTTCCGCGATACTTCCGCGATACTTCCGCGCTCCTCCACAATACTTCCGCGACACTTTTGCGATACATTCGCGATACTTCCGCAATACTTCTCCGACTCTTCCGCGACTCTTCCGCCATTCTTCCGCGATACTTCCGCAACTCATCCGCGAATCTTCCGTAATTCTTCCGTGATACTTCCGCGACTCAAGCGGGAAAATCTCTTTTACATACTGTGCCATCTCTGATACATAGCATGCGGCGCGTGATACATGGTTTGACATCTACTCATTGTTTTCTGCTCAGTTAGAATTAAGTGACAAACCGGTATTGTGTTCACCGTGAAATTGTGATGCAGGCATTTGTCTTTACGGTGGTAAGTTGAACTATGTAAATTATGTGGATCGTGCATTTGGGGTTAAATTCACCACTCTGTCCATAGTCCAAAATGAGGAGGACGTGCGAACATCGGCCGCCGCACAAGACATGCAAGCCAGCAACAAGTGTATTCACAGAACTTAAGCGAAGAAAGACAAAATAGGAGGACACGAAGATCATTCGCATCATACTATCGCTTGGCATTCCAATATGATCCCACTGCGAACTACAGTGATGATGAAAATTTAGATATTGGACCAATGACGACTATGTGCCGATATTGCAATGCGTTAAAGGTTAAAAGAGAAACGGCTGGATTGTGCTGCGCAAGTGGAAAAGTCAAACTGGATCCATTACTTACACCACCACAGCCAACCATTGTTCGATGAAAGTGATCCCGATTCCAGCCATATTCTCCAACACATCCTTGAATACAATAACTGCTTTCGCATGACTTACTTTGGAGCTAATGTCTTTGGAGAAGGCCACTTCCAAGGTAAAAATACAACACACATAACCAATCATATAACAACTACATATATACCACACACTACACCATCACACAATCAGAAGTTACACCGTATTCTTCAACAAATGATTGTTTGCAATTACAGATACAAGGACAAATATATCATTTGCATGGTTCAATGTTGCCAACACCAGATGAACAGCATCAATTTCTGCAAATATATTTCATTTCGTCGACGGTGGATCAGCTGAATGTGCGGTGCAATATACAGGGAACACATCAGTTAAAGAGACGAATTATTGAAAAGTTGCAAACATATTTTCACTCAAATAATGCTGTGGTTAATATGCTCGAAACAGCATAGGAACGAATGCCATTGAATTAGCACGAACTTGATTAAGGCAACCATTATTAACGGAAAGTACGCAGGTGAAAAATGTATGTATTCCTCGAATACCAATGATTCCGACTGATCTTCCGTTTGACTTAAAACGATTGCAATTTCCAGTTTGCCTTGCGTTCGCAATGACAATTAAAAAGTCGCAAAGAAAATCGCTTAGTATTTGCGGGATAAATTTAGAAAATCATTGTTTTCACATGGGCAGTTATACGTTGCGTGTTCACGAGTTGGGAAACCATCCGCTTTGTTTGTGTTAACGTCAGACCAAAAAACAAAAAATGTGGTTAACCAAAGAGCACTTCAATGAAACGGATAATTTGCGCACACGTATAACGCTTCGATTAAGTATTTACTTTGGATTCACTTTCATTCATAGAGAAGTTTAACTAAATAACACTTCATTTTTGTATTCGAAATGAATTCATTACTGTTGTAAAATGAAATAAAACTTTTCCTGTTCAAATATAAAACAAAAAAAAATGTTTTTTCATCTTTTAATCACCAATCGAAATGTTACATAAAACGAAGCTGTTAATGTGTAGGCTAAGATGCCTGGCATACAGTACTTGAACTGTCTGCCTTGTGTCGCCGCAACTAGAACATGAACCAGTTGGACTATAGATGGTGCACATGAGGGTCTGAAGACTCAGCGACAGCCTCTGTTGAATGCAGCCAAATGAGTAACGCTTGCATTGTGGTCAAAACAATTACTGATTTTATTGAGGAAACTTAACGGTATTTATAGCTAAACAAAGTATAAAGAATATGCTTATGTCAACGAAATTGTGGGTAGAAGAAATGTGGGTTACTGTGTATTATGACCTATGCAGAAATGGGAAACGGTGCCCAATTCGACTTCTTCATGTCAGCATAATATGCATTTGCGCTTGACCTTACAATCGCTACCTTTGTCATCGCATATACATATTGCTGAGACTGAACATTCTCCCGCCCGTTGAACAGGTGTTCAACCATCGCTAATGTTGAAAGCAAAACTGCGTGGGGTAGGTTCCAGTAACGACTGCTCAGCGTTTTCCTGAGGCTTGGAGGTCCGTTGTCGTGGCTTCCATTTGCTGTATTGCCGTCGTAGAATGAATGCAATGCTCACTATAATTGATATTGCTAAGGCCACATATGCAGCTACTTGATGGTGCTGCACAGTGCTGAAGTGATTTTTCCATGTTGTATCCTTCAGTTTGGTCTTGTTGTAGGACCTCTAATTCGTCTAGTTCGGATACTCGGGTTGTAGTTTCTTGAGTTGGTTCTGATGTTTCTTTTACGTCAAACTTGGTGATATTGCCGAAACGAACATATGTTGATATCGTTTCGCTGATCGTATTGCTGAATGCGCCAACACTAATTTTTGAGTTGCGCGCGGTGCAGCCTGCGGAGAGTGATAGTAAGCCCGTTCCTTCAAGGTGTACTGTGGAAGGTGTTCCTTTGCACACAGCTTGAAGCTCTATGGGACTGTGCGTTGCGAACATCCATCTGTTCCGTTGATGCGTCTTTGTCCAAATCAGATCGGATTTTGTTTGAACTGTCTCACATAGTGTTTCAGTCTTGTTGTTAAACAACTGAAATTCACACTGGTTGTCCGCGCTAAACGTACCTTGATGATTAAAGCATATGTGCTCATCGTTTGGCACTTTTAGACATAACTCAAATTCGTCTTCAGTCAATCCCATAAATTGATCTCTATGAGCATTGACGGCAATGATATTTGTCTTGATATCGAGTCTATGCCAGCTTCCTGCCTTCCACGCCGGGATGGGGATGATCCTGAACACTTCCTGCTGCGCTGTGGATACCAGAGGAAGTGTAATCTTGAAGATTACATGATCGGTAGTTGTTGTGCCTTCAGCGTGCATAATTCGGTAGAGCTGGATAGCATTTTCCGATGATATCGGTAACATTTGATCTGGTAGAAGATGATCCCGAATTTGATCAAGTTGATCTCTCAGTTGCTGCGGAGATACTAGCATGGAACTAATGGTTCGGAGGCGGACATCAGTAAGGATGCTAGCTATCTCATTTTGCATCCGCTGCATCCTCGTCGCCAGCAGGGTTAGCTGGGCTGTTAGGACCATGAATGCTTGCTGTAGGTAGTCGCCTTCGTATTTGCCTCTCTCTCTTTTGATGGTTGCTAGTTGTTGTTCTAGCGTCCTGATTCGTTTGTCGTTGGCCGAATTGCTTTTTCTGACTACATTTATAGTGGAGTCAAGAACAGACGTTTGATTCTTGAGCAGCATCATCAGCATATCACCATTTCTTCTGCATAGTTTGAATCAAGCACGCCAAATAATGAGTGCGCTACGTTTCCGACTATATTAAGTGGTGACCTGCGCTGTCGGGAATGGTTAATCAAATCATTTCCAGCTTGTTACTCTCCATATAAATGTTGAAAATGATCAAGTATAGAGTTACATGCATTTGCATTTCGTAGTTCTGAACACTTATGTTTTAGTTCAGTAATCCCGTCAGATAGTATTCTCATATCGGTCCAATATGGTTTCAAGTCGTAGTAGACGATGATGGTCCATTCTGAAATTGCCATTCTGGAAGTGCCGAGTCTTTCGTAGAATATTCCGGGTTTATTTGTGAACTGCGTTACATTTATTGGTTGTCCCATTGCCAGTGGGAGGATGAGTAGCATTGCCAGCAACGTTGGAAGGACCGGAAGCTTCAGCTTCATCCTCTGTGTTGGGATTTCTTCCGGCATTGTTGTTTCTACAATGGAGCTGCGAGGTCTTTTGTGGCTTCTTCTTTTAGAAGCGGAGCAAGCCGAGTAACTGCGCGTTTGAATATTCCAGAGGCGGTTTTAACGTCTACTACCCGGACGTGGTTGTCCTTGCCAGGATAGGTCTTTACTATCCTTCCCATTGGCCAGCTCATCACCGGCACGTTGTCTTCCTTTACGAGAACTAGTAGTCCTTCTTCGACATTCTGCGATATGGTCTTCCAATTGTTACGCATTTGAAGTTCTTGTAGATATTCCATGGACCACTGATTCCAGAACGCTTGCTTAAGTCTGGATACTAATTCCCATATTTTCACCAATGTTTTTCCGGCTGAGACGAGGCTCACATCAGGAGGAGCGGTCAATGGCTCACCAATCAGAAAATGCCCTGGAGTTAGAGCTGATGTATCAGTCGGATCTGATGACATTGGGGTAAGCGGCCGTGAATTGAGGATTGCTTCAACTTCAATGATCACAGTGTTGAGCTCCTCAAATGTTAACGACGACGTGGCTGTGACTGATACCAGCAGTCGTTTTGCTGATTTTACCGCGGCTTCCCAAAGGCCGCCAAATGATGGCGCTCGGGGCGGTATGAACTTGAATTCCACCTGCGATTTGTTGCAATGGTGGATAATTTGGGCCTGGGCCTTACCCGAGAAGATCGCTTCTTCTAAGATTTTTAATTGATTATTGGCGCCGACGAAATTGGTTGCGTTATCGCAGTGAATGGTCTGGCATTTTCCGCGTCGACTGAAAAATCGTCGAAGAGCGGCTAAGAATGCATCCGTCGTCAAATCACTCACTAGGTCCAGATGCACTGCCTTTGTGGCGAAACAGCAGAACACTGCTATATATGCCGCGCCTGTGTTACTCGGTCCGCTGGAAGGTTGCCCATAATTTGTTGCATTAATTTGGGTCGTGCCTTTGTACATTTGACACAGCAGTGTATAATGCTTCTTGCCATTGTTTTATCATTGACAATCCAGTACTGCTGTCTGGCAATGGCTCGTAGTGATTGCGCTCCACAATGCATGTTCTCTTCATGCATCTCTCGCAATAGCATCCTCACAATCGGATCATTGTAAGGAAGCAGGATTTGGTGCTTCGCATTATATGGTAGTTGAGATTCCTCTAATCTACCTCCGACTCTGAAGAAAGAGCGGTCCATATAGCCAGAGGTTATGTTCCGCTAATTTGCTGCCGGCAATTCCTCTTGATAGTACGTCTGCCGGGCTATTTCCTGATGAGACATGACGCCATTGCGATCGGTCAGATACAGCTTGGATTTTTGCGATCCGATTTGCAACGAACGTGTGGTATGTTGATGCTGATGCGTGTATTAAGGACAGAACCACAGTTGAGTCAGTCCAAAAATACCCAGATGCCTTCTCACTAGTCAGGCGTAAATCCTTCCTCACTCTGTGAGTCAGTTCAGCGCCCAATACTGCAGCGCATAGTTCTAGACGAGGTAACGTTT
Source organism: Drosophila triauraria (assembly GCA_014170255.2). Classification (NCBI taxonomy): domain Eukaryota; kingdom Metazoa; phylum Arthropoda; class Insecta; order Diptera; family Drosophilidae; genus Drosophila; species Drosophila triauraria. Next base: position 11,917,868 of record JABJVT010000007.1, read on the forward strand.
CTTTTGCTGCTGGTGCCACTCTTGATTTGGAGCACAGGAGCCGGACCGACACTTGATTATTTTTGTAAGTGGCTCGTATATATACTGTCGCTCCGTACGCTCGCTCTGACGCATCGACGAACGTGTGTACTTCTTGAGTGATTGGTACCTTTCCATCAAAGATATGCCTCGGGACTTCCATATTATTTAAAGCTTGCAAACCGGAGCGATAATTCTTCCAATCATCCTGAAGGTGGGGTGGGAGCTCATCGTCCCAACCCTGGTTTAGTCCTCACAGAGTTTGCATAAATATTTTTGCCTTCACTACAACAAGGGCAAATAGTCCTAGTGGGTCGAATATTTGTGCAGATTCAGAACTTACAACTCGTTTGGTGATAGTTGAAGCTTCGCTTTTTTGGGATCGCCCACATAGTTTATCCTTTTGTGGTATCCATAGAAGACCCAAGGTCTTCACACTGTAGTGTTTCAGTGTTTCGTCTAGCTTGACATTGTTGACAATGTCTTCCTTGGGAATTTCTGTTAACATTTGTTCGTTGTTCGAGCACAATTTTCGGAGCTTGAATCCGGATGGCAACAATATTTGGTTTAATTCTCGTTGAATTTGGACTGCTTCCGGAATACTGTCTGCTCCAGTGAGACAGTCGTCGACGTAGAAATCATGCTTTAACACGGATGATCCAAGCGGTAGTTTATTCTTGACCTTCTCGGCCAAATAATCCAAGCATTTTGTAGCTAGGAATGGGGCTGACGTTGTACCGCAGGTGACGGTTTTGAGTCGGTAATACTTAAGGTCGTCAGATGGATTCTTTCTCCAGACGATTAATTGATGAAATTGATCATCAGGGTGCATCCACACTTGCCGATACATTTTTCTATGTCTGCTGTGAACACATATTTGTGAGTGCGAAAGCGTAGCAAGATTGCAAACAGCTCGCCCTGGACAGTGGGTCCAGCATGCAATATATCATTCAAAGATTTATTGCTTGTAGTTTTACAGGAAGCATCAAATACTACCCGTAGTTTTGTTGTGCTGCTTTCAGGTTTAAGCACACAGTGGTGTGGGATAAAGTAGTGATCCGCTGGTATGTTTGAGGGATGCACTTGTTTCCTATGTCCAAGTCCTTCATACTCCTCCATAAAATCCACGTACCCTTTCCAGATTTCAGGTGAAGTTCTCCGCTCCAGTGCCAGGAATCTGTTTGTTGCAGTTCTTTGTGATGCCCCAGGGCTGAAGATTGTTCAGAAAATGGGAGTTTGACAATAAATTTTCCATCAGCTGCAACTTGGAGATTTCCTACAAAATGTTTTTCGCAATGAGCCTCCATCGGTGATCGGTGTTTTTCTTCAGTTTCTAAAGTTTCTAAAGTCCAGAAGCGTTCCATCAGCGTATCAATTTCTTCATCTGTAGCTGCAGCTGCACAAATTGCAGCAGAGTTTTGCTCCGCCGAAACTTTTCCGGCCACAATCCATCCAAGTTTTGTATTTTGAAGAATTGGGCCTCCTGGCTTTAATAGAGTCTGGTTTGGTAGAAGCAATGAATAATAGTGCTCGGCTCCGATAAGCATGTCAATCTTTCCTGGCTTGTCGAAGTTTGGATCAGCTAGGGCAATGTTGCTCGGGACTTGTAGATTTGTAGAATTTAACTGATGAGCCGGTTGATCAGCTATGATGTGTGGTAACACAAAAGCTTCAACTTGTTGAGTAAAGTCATTATGCATCGATTTCATCAGCACATTTACTCTGGCTCTACTAGTTTTGGATTGCCTCCAATTCCTTCGATACATAGTGAAGTACCGTGGAGTTTTAGTGATAGCATTGACGCCATTCGTTCAGAAATCAAATTTATTTGTGATCCTGAATCAAGCAGAGCTCTGAAGGTCGCAACCTGGCCATTGCTTGCTTTTACTGCCACTTTGACGGTGGCGAGTAGGTTGTAACTTTGTTGCTTGCTGCACCTACAGTAAGTGATTGTGGCTCGGTTGCTGCACCTGATGTGGTTTCAAGATGCAGCAATGTATGGTGTTTTTGTCACATTTAAAACACGTGCGACCTCAGCATTCCTTTGCCTTGTGGTCACTGCTAAAGCAATTTACACACAAGCGTTGTTTTGCACCCAATTGAGTCGTTCGGGTACTGTTTTGTTGCGGAAGTCATCGCATTTGTAAAGCTGATGATTCCTTTTGCAAAACGGACAGTTTGATACCTTTCCAGCGCTGGCGGAGGTACATGTAGATTTTATTTGCTCCCTCTTTGCCTGTTGGCCTCTTTTTCCTGTCTCCAGTACTCGAATTCGTTGATCCAGGAAGCTGACCATTGTGTCCAAGCTTTGTAGCTCTCGAGACCCATCTAACGACTGTTCGTATAGGGCTCTAGTTGCAAAATCCAATTTTGCTTGATGATGGCAATCAATATTGTATACCAGCTAGATACATTGATGCCGAGTACCTTTAACGATGCCAGGGACTCAATTGTTGTAATGTATAATTCTTTTAATGACTTCGGATCGTCACTAGTTGTGCGTTGTTGCAGGAGACGATTGAGAATCGTGTCTGCTACATGTCGGGGATTGTTGTAAGCGTCAACCAATATACCCCATGCATGCAAGTAATTTTCTTGCTTAAGATCGATATGCCTTATCAACCTTTCTGCCTCTCCGGTTGCGGTGGTTTTCAGATACCACATTTTCCGTACGGTGGGCATGTTATTGTCATGGACCATGCATTTGAATATATCGAAAAATTGAGTCCATTTGAGCAGATGTCCACCGAATTTTGGGATGCTGACTCTGGGCAAGTGCACATCTTCGTTGCTTGATGTATTGTTTTTTGCCCTTAAGACCGCTTGGATTTCCTTTTCCAGTCTTAGGAAAGACTGCATATCATATCCTCCCTTAATTGGGTCATCGTATTCTTCGTGAACGAAAAAATGAATTTCTTGCGTCTGAGACCATAGTGATTTTATCAAATCACTCTTCCTGTTTCTGAAAACTCTTTCAGAGCGCGTTTGATAGACTCGGATATCGCCCTTTGTCGGCGACATGCCGTTCTGAGTTTGTCAGATGCTATCATGGGCTGATGTATACTTCCCGCTTCTGGATTTGCATCAGCGTGGCTTGTTGACTGTTCTATATTTTGACATTTTTTTTTACATTACCAAAATAGATCGATTTTCAGTGATCCAATTGCTGACTGCAAGGGTATATAAACTTCGGTTTACCGAAGTTAGCTATCTTTCTCGTTTACATTAATTTCGCCATCATTCCTATGGCAGCTATAAGATATAGTGGTCCGATTTCGGCCGTTCCGACATATATACTGCGTGCTAAAGAAATAAGACTATGCTGAAAATTTGAGCCCGATACCTCAAAACTGAGAGACTAGTTCGCGTAGAATCCGACAGACAGACAGACGGACAGACAGACGGACAGACAGACAGACGGACAGACAGACAGACAGACGGACATGGCTAGATCGACTCGGCTGGTGATGCTGATCAAGAATATATATACTTTATGGGGTCGGAGATGCCTCCTTTACTGCGTTGCAAGGGTATAAATATGAAAATGCTCGGAATAAAATGTTGTTGTTCCGAATGCTCAAGCTTGGGTATTAAAGTATCTTATGTGTTCAGTCCAAATCACCGAAATAGTAATCACTACCGTACAAATATGATATGGCAGTTGTGGATTATTTATAATAAACTAGCTGACCCGGCGAACTCCGTTTCGCCACCAGATGGCTTCGTTTTATGTAACATTTCGTTTGGTGATTAAAGATGAAGAAAAATTGTTTTTTTTTTATATTTGAAAAGGAAAAGCTTTACTTCATTTCACAACAGTAATGAATTCATTTTGATTACAAAAGTGAAGTGTTATTTAGTTGAACTTCTCTAAGTGAATGGAAGTGAATCCAAAGTAAATACTGAATCGAAGCGTTATACGTGTCCGCAAATTATCAGTTTCATTGAAGTTCTCTTTGGTAAACCACATTTTTGTTTTTGGTCTGACGTTAACACAAACAAATCGGATGGTTTCCCAACTCGTGAATACGCAACATATAACTGCCCATGTGAGAAACAATGATTTTCTAAATTTATCCCGCAAACACTAAGCGATTTGCCTTGCGACCTGTTAACGCAAGGCGAACAGGAAATTTCAATCGTTTGAAGTCAAACGGTAGATCAGTCGGAATCATTGGTATTCGAGGAATACATACATTTTAATATGCGTACTTTCCGTTAATAATGGATGCCTCAATTAAATTCCTGCGAACCGATGGCATTCGTTCTAATGCTGTTTTGAACATATTAACCACAGCATTATTAGCGTGAAAAAATGCTTGCAACTGTTCAATTTTTCGTCTGTTTAACTGTTATGTTCCCTGTATATTGCACCGCACATTCAGCTGATCCACCATTTACGAAATGAAATATATTTGCAGAAATTTATGCGGTTCATCTGGTGTTAGCACCATTGAACCATGTAAATGTAATATTTTGTTGTTGTATCTTTTACCTTGCATCGGCATGAAGCCGCCTTCCCGACTGATATTAGCTCCAAAGGAAATCTTGCGAAAGTAGTTATTGCTTTCAAGGATATGTTGAAGAAAATGGATGGAATCGGGATCAGTTCCATCGAACAATGGTTTCAGTGGCTGTGGTGGTGTAAGTAATGGATCCAGTTTAACTTTTCCACTTGCGCAGCACAATCCATCCGTTTCTCTTTTGAACTTTGAAATATCGGCATATAGTCGTCTTTGGCCAAGTATCTAAATTTGCATTATCACTGTAGTTCGCAGTGTGATCATACTGAAATTTCAAGCGATTGTATGATGCCAATGAACTTCGTGTCCTCACGCGTTGTCCCAATCGGGAATTTTCTCTTATTATATTTTGCCTTTCTTCGCTTAAGTTCTGTGAATACACTTGTTGCTGACTTGCATGTCTTGTGCGACGGCCGATGTTCGCACGTCGTCCTTAAGGCATTTTGGACTATGGACTGAGTGGAGAATTTAATTTCATATGCACGATCCACATAATTTACATAGTTCAACTTACCACCTTAAAGACAAATGCCTGCTTTTGAAACTGAATACAAATTTGAACAATATACGTGATTGATTTGTTGGTTTCCAATTGAAATGTTAGGAAACGAATAATTTATTTTTAAAATTATTTTTCACAATTTCACGGTGAACACAATACTGGTTTGTCACATAATATTAACTGATCAGAGAACAATGAGTAGATGTCAAACAATGTATCACGCACCGCATGCTATGTATCAGAGGTGGCACTATTTGTAAAAGATTTTCCCCTCGAGTCGCGGAAGTATCACGGAAGAATCGCGGAAGAGTAGCGGAAGTATCGCGGAAGAATCACGGAAGAGTCGCGGCAGAGTCGCGGAAGAGTCGGTGAAGTATCGCGGAAGTATCGCGAAAGTATCGCGAAAGTATCGCGGAAGAGTCGGGGAAGTATCGCGAAAGTATCGCGAAAGTATCGCGGAAGTATCTCGGAAGCATCGCGGAAGTATTGCGGAAGTATCGCGGAAGTATCGCGAAAGTATCGCGAAAGTATCGCGAAAGAGTCGCGGAAGTATCGCGGAGGAACGCGGAAGTAAAGAATCGCGAAAGTATCGCGGAAGTATCTCGGAAGCATCTCGGAAGAGTCGCTGAAATATCGCGGAAGTATTGCGGAAGAATCGCGGAAGTATTGCGGAAGGGTCGCGGTAGAGTCGTGGAAGTATCGCGGAAGAATCCCGGAATAATCGCTGAAGTATCGCGAAGGAGCGCGGAAGTATCGCGGTAGAGTCGTGGAAGAATCGCGGAAGAATCGCGGAAGAATCGCGGAAGTATCGCGGAGGAGCGCGGAAGTATCGCGGAAGAGTCGCGGAAGTATCGCGAAAGTATCTCGGAAGCATCTCGAAAGAGTCGCGGAAATATCGCGGAAGTATCGCGGAAGAATCGCGGTAGAGTCTGGGAAGTATCGCGGAAGAATCGCGGAAGAGTCGCGGAAGTATCGCGGAAGTATCACGAAAGTATTGCGGAAGTATCGCGGAAGTATAGCGAAAGTATCGCGAAAGAGTCGCGGACATATTGGGTCCATCATTTCAATGTATCCGTACATTATTCATTTCAGCCAAAACAGCACGACGTATTCGTGATTCACTACAGGTACGGGGTCAACAGATCTATTTCGTGCATTACCTTCATCTGCACTCCGTGATCGTCTTTGTAATACCCCATTTGTACTACCCGTTCGCCTTCCTATATTTGCTCGTCTTGGTCTTGAGAGAATGAGGAAAGTACGCATATATATAGTAAACTTTAACAGTTATAGACTCACCATTTATACAAACGACAGAAAATGACGAAAATTACCTGACAATAATATCAAAGCAGCCGTTTTAGTTATGTATGTGAAAAAGAAAATGGCTGTTGAAAATGGCTATTGGCTGCATACTCATATTTTTTTTTTACTTTTAAACCTTCCCTGGACTTCCACGAATAATTCAAGACCAAAATTAGCCAAATCAGTCCAGCCGTTCTCGAGCTTTAGCGACCCTAACGAACAGCAATCCATTTTTATATATATAGAAGATGACACAAGCGCCAAAGCAAAAAAATTACATAAATATGTAAAAATACTGAATACAAGTTAGTATGATTTTAGTATTTGTAGTTGATGCGGAGCTGATGCGACATTTTCTGTCCCTTTCTGACACATGTATTGCTTACGGAAAAAAAGTCGTTGAGAGTTTTTGAGAGTTGAAGCAGATGCGCCTCTGTGTAAAAACAATATAAGTGGGCTTTTATTTAAACCATAATAATGGGTCTTAAAAATGGCCAACGAAATGCTGATCGGAACTAACGATCTTTTGATCAACGCATTCTGCGGAAATGAGAAAATCTAGATCGCGGGAAAATCTAGATTGTTAGTGTTCGCTCTCTTTCTTTGCTAGCACTGGCCCACGAACTGGCCCATCTCGCCGCAGGCAAAACAGAACCCTGGTTCCCGTTTCGGCTTGTGACAGTCCTTTGCGAAGTGCCCCTTTGAGTTGCAGTTCCGACAGCGAAGATCACCTGTTGAAAAGCGTTGAATGCGAGTCTGGTCTCTCCAATTTGCTGAAGATATTCCCTCGATGATTTGCTCTATGAGCTCTTCTCTTGTTATGAGCAAGCATCAATATCTCTTCCGAGTACATGGCGAACCTCTCTCCATGCTGCCAAGTTCGTTGCCCAAACTGTTGTCTCATCTTCATCGTCAAGCTCGTATATGGGTTCAATGTTATTGAGCTGGTTGACAGAACTGCGTGCGCAAATCTGACCATTGAAGTCCATTGCAGCTTTCTTTGCGAATGAAAGTGACGCTGCTGATCCGCTTCTGACCGTTAAACGCCTGTATATATAAATAAGTTTTTTTTTTTTTTTAATTCATTTGTTTGGTAAAAAAATATAATACAGGAGTGTCCGACACTTCCGCGGTGCCGCTGCAAAGAATTGCTTTGCGAAAGCAGAGGGCCCATCCATTACTACACTTATCTTCTTCGCTCGTCAAACCTTAATCTGGTCATGACGAGAGGGGCGAAACCGCTGACCTTATGCCAGTGACGTCGCTGTGAAGCATGGTCTCCACCAGGTTGCTCCAGGTGGCTCCTCCAGTACGTGTCTCTCATCCGCGAATTTACCGCACCTGAAGACTACGTGCTCCGCTGACTCCTCCTCGCCGTCTGAGCACCACCCGCATGCTCCGCTGACTTCGGGTCCGAAAGCAGCCGTGTCCACTCAGCACATGTGCCAAGTAGAAGTTCACCTGACCGTGCTGTCTACTGGTCCAGACCTTCAGGTTTGGAATCAACCAAAAGGTTCAGCTTCCCTTAGTCGAGCTCTCCCAGCGGGTTTGCCATGCCAGAGTCGTCCGATTGGCCGCGGCACTCGCCCTCTCTCTCTCTCCAGAAGTTTGGGCTCTTCCGCGCACTTGCTCGTGAACAGAGTCCTGCTCGGAGGCAAGGAGATCAAGCGGTGGAGTTCCTGCCTGAACTAAAGCAGCCTGGTCCGACACCGTCCTGAATGCGCTGCAGAAGCGGAGGGCAGCCAGTTTATGGGTGGCGTTCAATAAGCGGCAGTAGGACTGCGTCGACATGGCGTGCACCATACCGGCGCGGCATAGAGTATGGTTACCCTAACCACGTTGGTTAAAAGCAGGTTGGATCTCTGTTTCGGGCCTCTATGGTTCAACAAAATACGCGATAGAGAACAAAACGAACCGCCGCCTTGGTGCTTGCGTACGCGAGATGTTCGCGAATCAATATCTTGTGTCTAACATCACCCCGAAGTACTTGATCGCTCTGGACGATTTGATCGGCGCGTCGCAGACTCGGATATTTGCAATCTCCACTCGCTTTTTGCTGCTCACGAGCTTCGGTTTTCTGGGGGGCCAGCTGGAGTCTCACTCTGGTCAGCCACGAGTGACTCTAGTTTACGCTCTTGTTGCACAGGTCCTTTGCTGTGGCCAGCTCCTTAGCGACGACGGCGACATCAATATCGTCTGCGAAACCCACCAGTTCTGTACGACCAGGCAGCGCTAGACGGAGTACCCCGTTGTACGTGGCGTTCCACAGAATGGGGCCCAGGACTGAGCCTTTTGAAACTCCGCAGGACAGTCCGATGGATTCCCATCCTGCGGGTGTTTCGAAGTTCAGGATCTGCTCATCGAATTATCTCCCCATTATCCTGAGTAGGTACGGGAGGACCTCGAAATGGTAGTTTAATTTGGAACTTGTATTATACCAAAATCCGGTCAGTATTTTTCCTTATGTCACTATTTTTTGGCCAAGCTAATGTATTTTTCTGCAAACGCAGCTAACTAAATTTGTACATAACACGGACACTGTTGCAACAAATAAAGAAGACAGGCTGCGAGTTATAGCAGCGTGTTGGTAGTTGTGACCAGTTTATTGGCACCAAAACGAAAGAGAGGTCGCCAGCCGCCACTATAGCCTTCTGAATCCTAGTGCTGATCAGGTGCTCCAGCACTTTTCCAGCTTCGTCTATGAGACAGATTGACCGAAAAGATGACGGCTCGTCCGGCGGTTTTCCCGGTTTTGGGAGGAGCACCAGTCTGTGGATCTTCCAGCTTGCTGCCCGAGTTAACATGCCCCATCCCCCGGCATGAACGCACCTCCAGCCGAAAACACACACATCCTTGTAATTTGACAGACACACACACATTCGTAATAAATGTCATTCATTCCCATTTGGAACTTTAAACAATACAGTCGATTTATTTGCAAGCTCCTTTCCAGCACCTTCTAAATTCATACTCGCAGGATGTCTCCGCTGCTCCCTCGGACCCAAGACTTTAACTGGCGCAGCCGGACTACGAACAAGGGATTAACCATGCCCACTACGCTTATCATTCTAACTTCCTTTTAGGGTGAGGTGAGTGAACAGGTGACAACAAACCAACGGTGACTATAATAGCCGCTACATACCACGACAACAAAACTATAATAATGACAACTACGCTCGTCATGTACCACGACATTATAACAACAACAATGACAATAATAGTCGTTTTACACAACGACAACAAAATTTCAACAACAATAATAGTGGTCGTTACCCACTGCGCCAACAGAACTTTAACAACAATAATAACAGACGCTCCCACATCAACAAAATTCTAAACAAAATTCGAACCCCTTCCACAATGGCGACAGATCAGCTCAGACCCTAAACCACCAAGAAAGGAACAACCATAATTCAAGCGCTCCCCTATGTAACATCAACGATAATGCAAATTTTTTATTAGAAGCCTCGGGAAGCCAGTCGGCTACATAAGCAAGAAGACTCATGGATCTTCCTTGCCATTTGTTCTCCTATCACCAAACCCCATGGTGTCAAACCCTCTCAAATTCCTAATAGACACTGGATCTACCTACTCATTCATAGATCCAGCACTTATTAATGCAGACCAAATCAAAAACTAACCTCCGATATCAATATCCACACTGTTCTCAGTACATTCAAAATTCAGGAATATACAGATGGAATAAATTTCAAACAATTCGGAAAATGCCCAATTTCAAGTTATTACTATTCAATTTCCACCCCATTTTAATGGTCTTCTAGGCATGGACTTCCTATCCGGCCTAAATGCAAAAATAAACTTTGCCGACTCCATACTAGAAACACCAGAAACCGCCATTCCAATCCTCACAAGGACAAATCCTGTAGACACGTTACATACCCTGCCACAAAATACCAAAATGCGATTACCACTCCCAGTAAACATCATGCAGGGAGACTTTATATATGAAACCACGAATTTGGATAATCAAATATCCATAACAGGCGGCTTATACACCGCAATCGCAGGATCCGCCTTCTTCGAAGTCTGCAATAAATCAGACCAGATCCAAACACTATACCTCGAGGAACCGTTACAGGCAGAAGAATTCTCTCCACGAACCCACCAATACTTAAACTGCATGTCCGCGGCAACTGATACAGAACGACCGGGCGACCAACAATTAAACATTCAGACGGAACACCTCTACATCGAAGAAAACAACAAATTCTGAAACTTTGCAAGTCAGTCAAAGGCTCTTCCACGACGTAAGCAATCAACTAACGTTCTCTAACGCCGTCAAACACTCTATCCCAACAACAGATAATATACCGATTCACACAAAATCTTACCGTTACCCATTTGTACATAAAGAGGAAGTTCGAAAGCAAATTTCAAAATGCTCGAACAAAATATCATAAAAATAGCCATTTCCCTTGAGTGCACCCGTCTGGGTCGTACCCAAGAAAAGTGACACCACAGGTGAAAAAAGTGGCGCTTGGTAATCGATTTTCGGAAATTAAATGAGAAAACTGTCTCTGATAGATACCCTATCCCGAACATTGCGGATATACTAGACAGTTTAGGAAAGACCATGTATTTTACAACCATAGACTTAGCAAGTGTCTTTCACCAAATTCAAATGAACCCACGCGACGCAAGCAAGACGGCATTCACCGTCGAAAATGGGCATTATGAGTTCACGAGAATGAGAAAGGCTGCATTCCACATTAACCGAACTATACAGGATAATCATGAACAAAAGAAAGGAAGCACGCCTAGAATGAGGACATAACCAAATACTCGCAGAAGCAGTAGCAACATATAACAATGCAATACACTCCAGCACTTCCTATACCCCTTTTGAACTCTTTTACGGGAAAACTCACATATTCAACAAAACAATAAAATTCGACAACCAATACGACTGCCTTAACAAATTAAACGAATTTAGACAAGTCATATACCCAAAAGTACAGGAACATTTAAACGCGACCACAGAAAGAAGATTGGCTAAATTAAACGAGGACAGAGAGACACCAGTACAAGTCGAGCCTAATGATACGGTATATAGAAAAGAAAACCGTGGAAATAAGATAACACCGAGATTTTCGTTACACAAAGTAGGTAAAGACAAAGACGTCACATTCCTAACAACTAGAGGTCAAAAGTTACACAAACAAAAAATTAGAAAAACAGTTAAGAAAAATACTAACACCGACACATAATTCTCAGCAACAAACTAGTTCCAGAATCTTTCCAAAACCCCCAACCTTTAAGATATCATTAGAAATCCTACGAAACAAAATCAAACAAGTAGAAGACAATATATAGCAACACAAGATGGACAACACTATTAAACAAAGACACTAAAAACACAAAGACACAAAGACACAAAAACACTATCCCTAAATTGTTATTTAATAAGGAACAAATACAACATATAGAGAGATAATATGTAAACAAAATGTAACGTTAGCATAAGATTAACACATTTACAAATCACCCTCTTCATAATATCGTCGGAGTTCATGGCAACAACATCCACCAATAAAATAAACCACCAATAAATAAAACCACAACACGTCGCCTAGCCACCCTTCTCCGATCCGGCCTCTTAATGGCCTTCTCTTCGGACTGGGGGGGGAGGAGTTAACATGCCCCATCCCCCGGCATGAACGTACCTCCAGCCGAACACACACACATCCTTGTAATTTGACAGACACACACACATTCGTAATAAATGTCATTCATTCCCATTTGGAACTTTAAACAATACAGTCGATTTATTTGCAAGCTCCTTTCCAGCACCTTCTAAATTCATACTCGCAGGATGTCTCCTCCGCTCCCTCGGACCCAAGACTGTAACTCCCGCCCTGAGACAACCGTCGAAGACATCCGCAAATAATTCCGGTCAGGAGCCTTGGTTGCGTGGGCCCTACTTGCTGCCGCCAAAATCTCTGTTGCCGAGACGGGCTCATAGCACGCCAGCTAGGTGTTGCAGGGTGTTACCACCGGGTTTGACATCCTGAACAAGTGCTCGACGATGCGCACAAGACTCTCCCGGGTTAGCGGAGCTAACTGCCTGGAGCTGTTTAGCTTTTTCACTACTATCTTATAAGCGCTTCCCCAAGGGTCGCTATCTGCCGAATCGCAGAGGTCGATGTGGCACCTTTGCTTGCTGGCTCTAATAGCTGCTTTAAGGGCTCGGCGACAGGTCTGATACTCGGACCGCCCTTGTGAACGGGGGTACCGCGTGAGCGCTGGTATCGGTGCCTTGCCTTGGAACAGTCCCTTCTGCCATTGGCAATAGTCTGCGTCCACCAGTATACGGGTTCACGGTGACGAGTATGTCTTCTCTTGCTTACCATACAGCTGTCACAAGCTGCGTGGAGTTGACGGGTTGCCGACTCAGAACTTTGTTCTGCGTTGGCTGCACTGCTGGAGGGCGGTATCCAATCGGGAAAAAGCCTCGAGGATGACGTTACCCTTGCGTTGGTGCGGAAGCTTCCCCAATCCACAGCCCAGGCGTTAAAATCCCCAGCGATTAACGACGGGAACTGTCCTCTTGCGTCCGCCACGAGCTGATCCACTCTGTCGGTAAATTCGTTGAGCGACAGGCTGGGAGCGAGGTAGACGCTGTAGACCCACAAGGCCCATATCCGTGCGCGAACAAAGCCTTCTGCAGACAGAAGGTCGCTCATCCGGGATGCTGCGCTGCCACAAGTCTGGAGGGAAGCCTTCCTGGTGCTGTCAGTGCTGTATGGTTCTCTAAGGGCACCACTTTCTCGGACGGACTGCGACAGCAGATCTTGTGTTGCTGTGCAATGATTCAAATTAAGTTGAACCATCTTTATGCCTTTTTTGGGTGATTGGCTTTGTTTGACGACGGAGGGCAGAAATCGCCCGCCTGCCTGATGGCTTACATCCGGCTTCTTCAAATCCACGCATCAGAAGCACCTCGCTGGGTTGGTGCACGCTACAATTTTGTGCTCTTCCGCCCCTCATCTGAAGCACTTTGGTCGCGACTCCACTTTTATGCGGCACTGTGTCCACCCAACTTTCACTTTACCCAGCGTGTTGAGTAGGCCTGCCAAGCTGACCGGTACGGACACTGTCGCTACCTTGCCCCCGTTTGGTAAGACTCAGACGCCTTTGACCATTACCGAGCTGGTGGGTAGCTCCGCCTGCTCGACGAGCGCGTCCGTCAACTCCTCTCTGGTCACTATCTCGTCCAGGACGTGGATGACGAAGACGGACTGGGGCGTGACTGGCCGAATGGAGACTTGATCGCCAAGCACTCTGCAGATGTTCTCCTTCACCTCGTTTGTTGCTAGCCCAGAACTTCCGAGCTCCAACAGTAGTTCGCCAACAGTAGTTCGCCTTTTTCAGTTCTCCTAACTCTGGTCACCTTGTCGCCTACTTCCTTCATTCTGGGATCCTGGGTACGAGTGACCAGACACAGGACCTCGCTGAAGGTCCCTCTGACGATTGCTTCGCTCTTTTGCTGCAGCAACTCCAATTGCAGTTCTTTCAGCCTCGCAAGAGCGCTCATCATCTCCTGGTTAGCCCTAGTACGGACTCTCTGCTCTGTCGCTTTGGCTACTAGATCGTCCAGAATCACAGCCATCTCTAAGATCAGAGGCTGGGGCGCCTTGTCCTTTTTGGGTGGATAAGCTGGCCCAGTGGGGGCCTGCCCCTTTTGGGGGCTGGCAGTATCCGCTCCTCTCAAGAGCCTGTTGTGGTCCTGAGCTGCTTCTTGTGCGGGGGGAGCGCTGAAGAGCTGCCGCCTGGAGGGGTCCGCTCAAGTTTTGAGCCTCTCTGAACGGAGCCCATATCTTGGTCTTCACTTGTCGCATATTCTGGGGCGCCGTCCAAGTGGTCCGCCGGTGCCTTAGTATTGTGTGGAATGGTAGTTAGGGCCTCCAGAATCCGTGCCGTTGCCGCTGAGTTCACCGCGGGTGTATTTCCACATGTGTATCGTGTATGTTTATGTTCTACCACAGACGTTACATCAATTTATAGAATTAGCTTCATACTTTCGGCAGTTTGTACCAGGATTTTCTCAGCATATGAAGCTGGTGTGTTTTCTCACATCTGAGAAAAGTAACTTTGTTTGGAAAAATGAGCATGAGGTAATCCGTAAACGAATCGTCAATATTCTCACAAGCAAACCAGTTTTGACAACATACGGATGCGAGTGCCATTGGTTACGGAGTAATACTCTTGCATCGCATTGAAAGTAAACCCTATGTTGTGGAGTTTTTCAGTAAAGCTACTAGTCCTTAAAAGTCAAAGTACACATCGTATGAGTTGGAAACTCTTGCGGCTGTCAATGCAGTTAAGCATTTGAGATACTTTTTCACGGTAGAAGTTTTGTTCTCTTTACTGACTGTAATTCGCTGAAAGCGTCCAGAACAAAAATTGAATTATAATCTAGAGTATACTGCAGTACTTTGATTTTGACATAGAGTACCGAGAGATGAGAGGGAAAGCGCACGGCACACGTATATATTTTTGTCAAGAAATCCTTTGCCTGACAAGAGTAAACGAATAGAGAACAAGGTTACTAAAAAGCGTGTAGAGCTTATGACTATTACTGAACTTATGACTTTTAGAAAACTCAATGACTGTGAATTGTCGGTAGAAATGGCTACAACTTAGGAGATGAGAGCAAATTTGTTATACAGGAAAATTCAAAGACATTGTAGAGCTCGTTTTTTACCAGTTATACCTCGAGCTTTTGGGTGGTCAATTATCAACCAGGTTCGTGAGTATATTTTGCATTTAGGCTGGGAAAAGAATCTTGACAAGGTGTATGAGCTTTAATGGTTTGCAGGAATGTCGAAGTACGTTCGAAAATTGCAGAGTGAGTTACATTCAATCCCAAAAGTCAGCATACCGTGGCACACGTTGCATATTGACATCACAGGAAAATTAAGTGGCAAGAATGATCGTAAGGAGAATAACGTAATTCAGGTAGACGGCTTTACCAAATATGTTCACCTGTTTCATACTTTCAAATTAGATGCAAGCTGTTGTATAGACGCTTTAAAATTTTCGATTGCGTTGTTTGGCGTGCCTTATCGTTTAGTAGCTGAGCAGAAGTTTTACTGGAACAAAATTTGTTGAGTTCTGTGCTTTCCAAAAAATGCAGCTTTACTTAATAGCAACTGGTGCAAGTCGCGCTAACGGTCAGGTTGAAAGAGTAATGAGTACCCTAAAAAACATGTTGACTGTAGTTGAATCTAGTGAACAATCATGGAAGGATGCTTTGGAAGGTAGTACAAATTTCCCTGCAAGAGTTTTCGTAGGGAAGGTACCAGGTGAAGGTGAAGGTGCCGTGAAGACTAGAATAGGCACTAGCAATGCGGGTAAAACAGACCGTTGAAAACCAGTGTGGCACAGGCAAAGGAGTAGTTGCTGGTGTGGCACTAACGTGTGGTATAACCAGTGTGCCACTGGTGTGCTGTAATGTCGATGCTACGTGACGTTACCTGGCCCAGAGGTTAAGAAAATATATTTTTTATAACAAAGATGTTAGATCGTATAAAGGCAACTAAAAATTGAAACTAAGAGTAAGCTAACTTTGTGAAAAAAATTTGTCCTTTGGATTGCACAAGGACATTTTTTCTGTTGGTCAGAATGACCGAGTCGGAAAATGTAATTTTTTTTGCATTATACGAGGACGTTTAAGTTGTCAGATCTCGAACTGATTTCGGTGGGGGCCCGCCGAGGGTAAGTGCTGAGGCGGTAACTTCTCCCACCTCAGACTGAACTACCGACCATAATGGAGCGATGGTAGGTGTGAAGGTGGCAGTTGGAGAAATAGTTGGCGTGAACGTCTCAAGTGGTGTATCTGGTGTGAAGGTGGTCGTCCTATTTGAAAAACAGGCCACGGCCAACACCACTATCAGTAACACGGTTAACATTGTATACGTCGCTGTTGGGTGTATTGCTGTTCCCGTTTGTATTCTGTTGATCTGTAGCTTCCTTTCGATATCTTCCATTTTTAGCACGTGTATTCCCAATTCTTGGGCTGTTCTATTCTTCTTAATAGCTTCGATTTGAGGTATCTCCAGTTTTAGCTTTGTCGTTCCAAGCCTCTCTACCGCCTGGTACTGGACGTTGTTTCTGCATTCATTAAATGTGATTAATGCCGATCCTTTCACAATTCTCTCTTGTCCACAGTCCGTTTGCAACTTTACATTATCTCCGTTGAAAATTGCAATATATCCCTCTTTCGGTTCAAAAATCCTGGTTATGACCCCAGCATCGCTTGTCTCGCAGTCCGCTTCCTTTCAGCTGATCAGTTTTTTTAAAACAATTTTCATCAATCTGATATTCATAGGTGGTGATATAATTATATGAAAAGAATACGTTCCTTTTTTAAAAATGAGTAATATTATTGCAAATATTAAGTCTGTCTAATTCATTATCGCTTTAAGTTCCAGAAACTCGTACATATGTTCTTCTGATACTATCTTTATACCCTGTTCTTCTAGTTCTTGTACGCATTTAGTTGTTTCCTGTTTGTCGAATATAATTTTTGAGATTAATCCCATTTTTGCCAATAACAAACTTTCGGCTACATCGTTTAAATTCAATCCGAGCATATCTATTGTTGTTATGTATTCTAACCTATAAATCCTCTTATCTTCTTTTAAAAACGTTTTGATTATTCCATTTTTGTAATTATTTATAAGCTTGGTTACTCTGCTTTGTTCCGCATTTACAAATTTTGTCAAATTCTTAAACATTATGCTGAACTTACTGACTGTCCTTTCATGTGAATTCTTGGCCTCTCTCAATTTCCTCTCTTCTTCTTGCATCTTCCTTAATTCTTCTTCTAACCTTTCTGCATCTTTTGCGTCTAAGTTATGGGCTTGACAACGGAACCTAACCCTGTTGCTTTTCTTCTCTTGGGACATATCGCTTCTAACCTTGTTTTAATCATTTGTAACTTGTTCTGTAGTGCTTTAACGAGGTATTTTGTCTCTGTATCCTCTACTACATCTCTGAGTGTTTGTTCTATGTTCTTCCTGATATTCCTGTTGTCTTACTATATGTATGAATGTTTTGTGTGTCTGGATTATTTTCGCTGTGCCCAAGTTGATTTGTGCTAATGGTTCGTCTCCTTGTAATGGCCGGATCTCGAATCTCCTTTCTGGGGCCATGGTAATTGACCACCTGCAATTATTATTGTTCATTAGGTTTAGTTAGTCTTCGAATCATTTACTTGTAAATTTTCTGGGGATTAGTTGATGTTAGTGTTATGCAATTGTCCTCCAACACCTTGTGTTTTGAGAATCGAGGAGTAAGCTTGTCTCTCCTGTTCTCTATTCTGAATATTGTATGTCCTGCTTTTGCCGGGTTTGGGTCTTGCCTATCAGCATTCGCTGCTTTTATTCTTTTACTCTTTTGCCGTTCCACCCCTTCTTTTATCTTTGGATATAATTTGGCTTGAAACGCATTGATTTTCTCTAAATAATCGTGTTCATTATTACTGCTGAAAGGAAGTTGTATGCGGTTCCAATTCGTACTGCCTATAAAAATCCTTAAACAAGTTGGAAGAGAATTCCACCCGTCGATCGCAGATTATATTTTTAGGTACCCCGAACAAGGCCATGCAGCTTTTTATCGCCTTGACTATGTTCACGCTTTCCTTATCTGGTCCCAACTTAGCTCTGCTTCGTCTAAGTCTAAGACTTTGTCTGCTGCTCCTACAATCTTGCTTCTAACAGCCGTAAGTGCTATTACTCCTACATTTGAACATTCTTCTCCCTTTATGAGGTCTAGCACCTGCTCTACTGTTCTATAAATCCATCCAACTTTACAGCCTCTCCATCATACTTAGGAATGATTTCTACAAGGTCTACTACCTTGATAGCTTCTAGGACACTTGTCGTTGCCTTGCTGCAGGCATTCTTTCTTCTGTCATTGTTTTCTGGACTTAATTGCTGTTGGGATTATCTCTGTCTCGTAATTCTTACTTATTGTATATGTTTGCTTCTCATATTAGTAGTGTACTTAAATATATGTGTATGTCTAAGTGTGTACTTATTTTAGTATGTGTTTTTAGTTTATATTGGTTATCTTTTGTTTCTGTTGTTACTGTGTCGTGGTCCACGAGTTTCTGTGTGGTGACTTGGAGTTCTAAAATTAATTAAAATAAGTAATTCTTCTCTTACATTGATTAAAATAGCAACAATGGATTTCGTTATAAATATTTATTCTTTAATGCTTTTATTGCTATTTTTTTGTTTTGTTTTTTTTTTTGTTTTTTATTATTATATTTTTCTTTATTTATTTATTATTTATTATTTATTTATTATTTATTATATTTATTCCCTGAATTATTTGTAATTGTTTTGCTTATTCTTCTATTGTTATTACCTAGCATGCTGCAGCAAGTCGATCAGCTGTGCGATACAGCTTCACAACCAATTGCGGACAGTCATTACTAATATTTGGTATTACTTTTTTATTTTATTTTTTTCTTTGTCTTTTCTCAATTGCTTCCGAGCCATACCTATGCTAAACGGTCGCCTGTGCATTACAGTGCGCCGTCTAATACATGTGAATGACCGGATCTTACGTAATTCTTTTCCTTAATATTCGTTTCTTTATTCTTATTTATTTTTATTTCTTTTCCATCACCATGCTAAACGGCCGCTCTGTGCGTTACAGTGCTCTGCCTAATACATGTTAATAGATACACCTATTTATTTATTTTTTATTATTTATTTCGAGTTAGTAACTGACTTTGCTAAGGGAACGCCCTGTGTTCTACAGTTCGCCACCTATTACAAATAAAAGCCTAGCCCAAATATGTAAATAAATAGATATTTAATTTTCAAATACTGAATCGCCATATTTTCATGCTAAGCAGCTGCCCTATGTAATACAGTGAACCGCCCAATACATGCGAATACTATACTTCTTGGCTTTCACACTTCGAGTCCACTGTAAGGATGCTCTACTGTCCGATCGAACCGATCGAAAAAATCGCTTCTCTACCCTATTTTAGTTTGAACTTGTTGGCCTCTGTTGTCCACTCGGTCCGAGCCATCTACAACCGCCCGACTACGAGCACCTCGACCAAACCAACACCGCGACATCGAACTGTCGGGAACCAACCGTTCGCTACCGTCCGTGTACAACCCTTGTTTGATCGAGCCACTTGCTCCGACGTCGAACTACCTGCAACACAACCATCTGTCGTCACCAGTCAAAGCTCGTTCGTTTGACCGAACCGCTCGGTGCGCATCGAATCATCGAACCGCTCTTGGCGGCAACCGCTTGCTGATCGAACTACTCGACCCAACCTCGAGACATCAGTAACCACGACCGAACCGACGTCTGACCATGGCCATTTGTTTTCGAACTTTTTCCACTCCACATTTGAACAAAAATCACACCTCCAATTTAGCTTCTCGTTTTTTTTGTACTTTAAATTAATTTTAACTTTTGATTTTCTCTTTTCATATATCCTATTTATTATATTTTTATATTATTTTTCACCGATTTATAACATCTCTTTGGCTATATTTTATTAATTAATTTTTTTCATTTACTTATTGTTGTTTTATCTGTATTTAATTTATTTTCACTCCATGTCACCCACTTCACCCTACTCACTCTGTTACATAATAATGCCTAATGTAATCCAGTACATCTGTCCTTCCTTCGTCGTCTCGGATCCTTCTTGTGTCCTTGGTTAAGTCCGTTCGTAGGCGAGAGCGAATAATTAAGAATACAAAGTAGTGAATGGTATGACGATAAATCTCGAACTGATTTCTTTATTTTAATATTCGTCTTTCAATGCTCTAGCTTAAATGCTTCTAGCGGAAGGGACTTGAAATTGGACCGGATGCATTTGTGGGACTTGGTTCTCTGCTGCAGTGATATTTGTGCTAGCCTGGCATCCTTTATTGCCAACAAAGTATTTGGCCAGCCGTTCTAATTGTGTGGCTGTAGGGGTTTCGGTGGGGGACCGCCGAGAGTTAGTGCTGAGGCGGTAACTCGCGCCTAAATAGACTATGGGTTGACATTGACAGTACAGGTAAAGTGGGATACAGTTTGTGAAATTGTATCGAGTGTGGCTCCGTGAGCGTTGTCAGAACTGCGATACTTGGCAGGAAGTGCTGACTTCCATTTCTTTTTTGGAAAACCTTCAAAGAGACAACTAGGCTACAGAGACTCACTACACTAATCCAACAATGAGAGTCCAATCACTTATACTTTGGCATAAAGATGGCTGACAAAGCCACTGAGGACCCCTTACAGACACGGGGAGGAACTTATTCTTCCATAAATATATATCGACTGAAGATTATTTACAGCAACAAATCTAATTGGCTCACGTGACTATTTCGCATAAGTAAACCTAGTAAAATAAATAATTAGTTTCGCTAACCGAAGTTTGTGCACCTAGTCTGCAATTGGATCATTGAAAATCGATCCATTTTGGTAATGTTGAAAAAATTTTAAATTTTGTAAATTTCACATTTTTCATGTAGAATTTTACATTTTCATATAAATCGACCGATCGCTTCTATGGCAGCTATAATACGGCGTGCTAAAGAAATAAGACTTTACTGAAAATTTCAGCTCAAGAACTGTGAGACTAGTTCGCGTAGAAACCGACAGATAGACAGACAGACGGACATGGCTAGATCGACTCGGCTTGTGATGCTGATCAAGAATATATACATTATGGGGTCGGAGATGCCTCCTTGACTGCGCTGCAAATATCATGGCAAATTATAATACCCTCTGCAAGGGTATAATAAATTAATATTTATTTGGGAGATTGTGGGTAACGTAACCGAACTCATCTTGCATTAGCAGAGTACTGCAACCACGCAGATCACTAGGCTACATCCATACTTGTATTTATTGTAGCGACTTTAAAGCTAAATAGTGCTTGCCCTTAAAAATGAGAATTTTTCAGAATAGGGAGCGCGCGTGGGACCATTTGTTTGGGACTTGCTGAGTAGAGCTGGGAAAAAATCGATTCTAGAATCGATACTATCGATTCTTTTTTTTTCGTTTAAACATCGATTCTGTTTTGGTAGCATCGATGTATCATGAAGCATTCATCAGCTAAATTCCATCACTATGAATAAGAATGTAATAGACGCGCCGCTCTAAAACCAAAAACTGTAAGCAAGCTTCTGTTTACAAGCAAGAACCAATGGCTTTTGTATATGTAATCATTGCATTTTTTAATGTTCTGGAAACGTAACTTTGTTCATGCTTTTATTTTATGAAAACAAATTCTTTTGTTATTTCTTTTCTTAAATGTATTTTTAGTTTGCATTTTACATGTGTTAGTATATGATCTCCATGAATTGATCTCTTTCGTTACCTATGTTTTTAAAACCTTTAACTTTTCCTTATTTATATAATCGAAATGTGTTTTTAGTTGCCTTTTACATGTATAAGTATAGCTAATCAGTTACAGTTGCAGCGGATCTGACAGACACCCGTGATAGGTGTTAAAAAAAAAAAATTAAAAAACATTATATAAGGATTTAAAAGTAAACGTTTATTGTTTATCATGAGAATCATAATTATTAACAAATCACTGTAGTGCTTTATGAAACACGATGTTTTTTGTTTGATTACCATAGCCATAGATGTACTTCTCAGAACGCAGTTTGGTTGCTCTTCACTTAAGTACCTTGTGATAAACGATATTTTTGTTTTATTATCATGCGCAAAACAAACAACAGATGGTCTTCCGACCCGTGAACATGCCACGTATAATTGGCCATGAGAAAACATGGATTTTCATTTAGGTTTGCCACAAACTTTTAAGGATTGGCCTTGTGATTTGTTAATGGTCATTGCAAATGCAAGACGTATCGGAAATTGAAGTCTTTTAAATTCAAAGGGCATATCGTTTGGGATCATCGGGATTCTCGGAATAATTTCTCACCTTTGAATTTTCCTATCATTATCGTGGCGTAAATGACATTGTTCATCAATTTTTAACCACCAAACGCGTACCGTTGCACAGTTTTGTTGTTTATAGTGCTCGTAGCATGATTATTACGGGAGCCAACTTTAGGCGTAAATTGTGTGGTGGTAAACCAGGAACGTCCAAAGAGTTTTAAAAATTCAATGGGATAGTTGGTGGCTTCATCTTCATTTGTGACGCAGCCAATTGATTTGAATGAATGCTCTGTTCCAATTATCTTATTTTGAATTATGTAATTCAAGTCATCTACATCTTTATTCCTTGCCGCTAAAATTGCTCGCTCACTCAACCATTCATTATTTTGTGGTTAGTAATAATGTTTGGAAATACATTGTTGATAAAAGTTCTTCTTTGATTCGACAAAATTACAGAAATTATTTTGGTGATGGTACTTTTACCGAGAAATCTTTCAGCAGATATATCATTAAGCAATGTAACTCTCTATGTTTGTTGTCACTTGACGATTTGAGGCAGCCGTAGATCTGGAATTACTGGCAGTGTTTATGGAAATCGCCAGACAGTAAAATCATTGCTCCTCCAAAGCATCTCGGTTAAGGCTTCTAATGCACGTTTATGCGCCATTGTGCATTCGTCCCATATGATAATGGCCATTGCTGAGTGTTTTGCATTTCAATATTTGAAGATTTAACGGTAATTTTAATGCTGAATGAGCCAACAACAATGTGGCTGCTATATGTTGGATCTCGCCCGAAGAAGGAATGTCTTGCCAGTTCCACCATCCACCATTTTCACTACTGATTGCCTTCATTATAGTATCTAAGCTTCCTTTGTTGGTGTAATTCAAATTTAATTCCTGGTGATCATATTCACGTTCCCGTTCCAATTTCGATTAAATGCGTCATTCATTTGACGATATGGCGCTGGCATTCCCAACCTGATTAATAAATTACCGCACATAAGGTAACACATATCTTCGATCAAGAGTAGCACGATTATGTATCTCCCTCATTCATCATCGTGATTCTGGTCTTCGACATATTATCCTTGGTATTTGTGCCACACAGGTTACATGGGTTTGATGGAAAACATGTCGGAAATTATGATAGCGAATAATGTGCGTATCTGACTTGGAGACGCAGAAATAATGGCTTCCAGCGATTGTCGTATCCCAATGAGTATCGTTTTCTAATAATTTCAATTGAAAATATTACACCATTGGGCCAACCGCAAATAGAAACATTCATCATTCTTTGATGAACTTGTATACATAATGAAAAGAGAACGCACACGTACGCCTTGCTTCCGTCTTTGAAAAATTCTTCTTCGATGAAGCATTCCAAGTATAATAACGGCATCTCCGAGTAAAGCAAAGTTCGTGCAAACAATCGCTTTGGCAGATTGCAAAAAACTTGTCAATGTAGTTGCTGGATAAGCATTCGAAGCCCTCCAGAGATGCACCGCCAAATGCATAACAGCTGGCGAAGGAGTACCAAATCATAAAGTTCCATATACAATGACCAACTTGATATTGGTGTTCGATCGCCTTCGCGACATATCGCAATATATTTTATTGACTTAACTGAATTGCAGTGCTGTAATGTGTCTTGAACGTTTTAGAAATAAGTGGCGAATATGGAACAATCCAACCTGTCGACAACGAAATCCATTCTTTTCACTTTCGTTGTGACAGTTCGACTGTTGTCATCTGGTGATCGACGCCGATACAGCGGATAACCATCGTTGCCAGTATTCAGCTCCGCCGTTAATTTCCGTGGATATCGTTTAGAGCATTTTCCGACCATGCAAGGTGATTGGGGATTACGGCACCACACGGTCCATGAATCATATTAGTAGTAACTATGCATCATGTAGGTCTGGATCGACTTCATGATCAGGAATCTCGGCACATATGATATCATCTATTTGAATAGGCTGGAATTCTTTCCACTAACCAAATAAGAATGTGTGTGTGCGGCTGGCCTCTTCGCTTTTGCCATTCGATTGAATGCATCCAGCATCGAGTATCAAAGACGCGTTGTTTAACAATAAAGTTCATCAGGGACCGAATTTTTGCCTGAATATACGTGCTGTGATGTCGTGTCTTATCACTTGATGTTTGTCCGGGAAGCAGCAATTGAGTAATTTCTATCCATTTTGGATTACACAAAGTAATAAAGAGATCTGGCCGACCGTAATGACGCACATATGTCATTGCATCCTGTGCATATTCATGCATATGACGTGGACTACCAATGTACGTCGCCGGCAGAATAGTTAATCTACCAATACTAGCTGCATTTTCAGTACTAACTGCATCACGTAAATGGATGTACTCCTCAGAATGCAGTTTGGCTTGGTTGAACCTAATGAATGTTAAACGTTCCGTTTCTATTTTTACATACATGTCAACGCAATACTGCTGAAACAATCGACGAAACCGCAGCAAATAGTTGTCAGCATTTTGACGAATCAAACGATATGCGTAATAATTCATTGAGCTAACTTTCTTTGTGGTTTCTTCACCATTCATGGATTTATCATTTTAATACAAATGATATCCATCTCTCCTTTGCCAAAACATCAGCGGGTATTGCAATGCGTCATATGATCGATGAGTTTCAGATATATGCTTGTAGTTGCCCAGTATTGCGACGTAAGCACAATATCGCGTTTTTCAAATCTGTTCACCAACAATCAGGATGGCAACTTCGTCTAATGTTGGAGCATTAAATGTGCGCGTGTTCCAGATGGTCGTTTATCTGCTTTGATGACAACTTTATAGTCATCATTTGGCATGCGCTCTAAAGACTTAAACAACCTGACCAACGCATGATGTTCATGAAGGTGACATTGCAAGTCTTGGAAGAATTGCTCGCTTCATTCCTGCATTGATCCCTAGGCGTCGATCAAGTTGTTCTTCCATGCTTTGCCCATAAAATATATTTGTAAAAATTTATTCTATGTATCTTCAAAAGGAAGTAATGATCCAATTCGATGGTGAATCTGTCCTTATCTTAAATGTCGGATTAAATCCTCGTTCTTCGATAATATCTGCCCAAAATGACGTCATTTGGAAACAACCATTGTATTTTTTGAGTGTTTATAAAGAAAGTGGCGTGATTTCTTGTGTTTCGCCACGAAGCAATGAATACAATGGCTCATGTGGCGAGTCAACAACGGCAATTTCACTTTACCATTAAGGCAGCATAATCCAGCCGTTTCTCCGGAAAACTTTAATGCACCACAATACTCACAAACAACATCCATTTGCCCAATGCAAACGCTACGATGGCTGTAATCGACGCGGCAACGTATCGAAAAGCTGCTCGATTCAAATTTCAGCTCTTGATAAATATCCCTGCGTCGCAAATCATCTATTTGTTGACTCTGTTGTTCGCTCGACGATTCCGCATTGCCAACCGAGCTGTTTCACGGCTGCTTCACTTTGCTCTTGTGATTGAGAAGCACGAAGTCGAGCCATACTTTCGCGGCGCTGTTCACGTGTATGTTCTTCAGTTCTTTCATTTGCAGTATTTCGTTGCTGTGTATACACTTGTTGCTGGCTTGCATGTCTTGTGCGGCGGCCGATGTTTCCAATGTCGTCTCCTAGGCATTTTAGACTATGGACAGACTGGTGAATTTAACCTCAAATGCACAATCCTCATAGTTTCATACAGATCAACTTACCACCTTCAAGACAAATGGTTGCTGTTGAAATTTAATAAAAGTTTTGCAATAAACGTGTTTCAACTGAACTGTTAACAAACGAATAAATTTACAACAAAACTGAACAATAAACGTGTTTCAATCGAACTGTTAACAAACGAATAACTTTTACCCCAAAACTGAACAGATTACAATAAGAAGCTGTCAAACAATGTAACATGTAATCGAATGGTTACTTATTAGAGATTTTTGTTAAAGTTTGTAAAAAACTTTCCCGGTTTTTCTGCATTCCTGCTGAACATTTTCCTGAATTTGTTTGTGGTAAACCTTTTCCCTGGCTCTAAGCAACCTCCCTACCAATTTTACATCTGTTTTGCAGTTCTGAGATATAAAATCAGTAACTAACACGACTTTCTTTTATATATATAGACATGATCTCTATAAATTATCTACTAAATTAATTTATAAAGATCTCCATAAATTGATCTTATAAATTAAAAAAGAAGGGATTATGTTTTCTAAAGATCGAAAAAATCGATGCACTAATTATCGATAATTTCCCAGCTCTATTGCTGAGCTTACTCGACTGTACCTTTCTTTTCTTTACTTATTCTATATACCAATTTCTTTTATATATTATGTAGTATATAAAAATAAGTCGGGTTTTCTTGTATCCTGACGCTATAACTCCAGAACGCACGAACCGATTTCCCCATTCGTTGCATCTGTTGGAAAGGTATCGGGCCTTTAGGTTTATGGCAAAGAAAATTCAAAATTGGTTTAGCTGTTCTGCTATTACATTTTTTGCAATGTTTACGGGCAGCTGTTCTGGTATTATTGTCAGGTGATTTCCGTCAAACATTTGCTGTCGGTCGGTTTTCTCATTTTCTCTTTTTATATGAAGAAAAATGCCACGCCCTAGACGAGCAAATATTGGTAGGGGAAAGCGTAGTACAAATGGAGCATTACAAAGACAATCTTTAACGGCCATCACGAATACGTCGTGCTGTTTTGGCTGAAATGATGAATGCTACCTTTAATTACAACAGCCAGATTGATTATAGTATGTACGGCTACATTAAAATGATGGACGGCTATGTCCGCGATTTTTCAGCGATACTTCCACGGGATACTTTCGGCAGATACTTCCGCGAATCTTCCTTGATTCTTCCGCGATACTTTCGCGACTCTTCCGATACTTCCACGAAACTTCCTTGATTCTTCCGCGACACTTCCGCGACTTTTTCCCCGATACTTCCGCGATTCTTCCGCTATGACACTTCCATGACTCTTCCGCGATACTTCCGCGACTTCCTTTGATACTCATGACTCAAGCGGGAAAATCTTTTTACATACAATGCCATCTCTGATACATAGCATGCGGTGCCACGTACACCGTACATTGTTTTGATAGCTACCATTGTTCTCTCGCTCAGCAATTTCGTCGTGACAGCCCGGTATTGTGTTTACTGTGAAATTGTTTGGCGGAAATCGCCAGACAGTAAAATCATTGCTCCTCCAAAGCATCTCGAGTCATTGCGTAAATCTTTTAATGTTCGGTTAAGTGCTTCTAATGCACGTTTATGCGCCATTGTGCATTCGTCCCATATGATAATTTTCGATGCCGCTAAAACTTTGGCCATTGCTGAGTGTTTTGCAATATTACACGTTGGTTCTTCAATAGTTTGAAGATTTAACGGTAATTTTAATGCTGAATGAGCCGTACGGCATCCTTCTAACAATGTGGCTGCTATTCCAGAAGAAGCAACTGCAACCGCTATGTTGGATCTCGCCCGAACAGTTGCTAAAACTAATGACAAAAGGAATGTCTTGCCAGTTCCACCAGGGGCATCTAGGAAATATAAACCACCATTTTCATCATCGATTGCCTTCATTATAGTATCATAAGCTTCCTTTGTTGGTAATTCAACATGGGTACATTCGTTTGAACTACTAAATCTAATTCCTGGTGATCATATTCACGTTCCCGTTCCAATTCTCGATTAAATGCGTCATTCATTTGACGATATGGCGCTGGCATTCCCAACCTGATTAATAAATTACCGCACATAAGGTAACACATATCTTCGATCAAGAGTAAAGCACGATTATGTATCTCCTCATTCATCTCAATATCGTGATTTCTGGAACTGACACGAATTTGATGTAAAATATCTTCTGACATATTATCCTTGTATTTGTGCCACAGGTTACATGGGTTTGATGGAAAACATGTCGAAATTATGATAGCGAGTAATGTGCGTATCTGACTTGGAGACGCAGAAATAATGGCTTCAGCGATTGTCGTAACCCAATGAGTATCGTTTTCTAATAATTTCAATTCTTCACATGCAGCACGATATGTTGAAAATATTACACCATTAACAGTTCGTAGTGTCTCAAATGACGTTGGCCCACGCACATTTACCAGTAACAACCGCAAATAGAAACATTCATCATTCTTTGGATGAACTGTATACATACGACCAAGAGCATCAGTAGAACGCACATCTGGATACCCAGGCACCGCATCGCCTTGCTTCCGTCTTTGAAAATTCTTCGATGAAGCATTCCAAGTATAATAACGTGGCATCTCCGAGTAAAGCAAAGTTCGTGCAAACAGATCGCTTTGGCAGATTGCAAAAACTTGTCAATGTAGTTGCTGGAGGTGTTTCAGCACGTTGCATAGCATTCGAAGCCGTGAAATATACTCGTTGACCATTCTCCAGATGCACCGCCAAATGCATAACAGTTGGATGACGTTCGTGAATGGGAAATGAGAGTATACGCCAAATCGCTTCATTACAGTTCACATAACGACCAACTTGATAGCGTGAAATTTCATCGTTGGTGTTCGAGGATTGCAATCCAAAACCGCCATATCACTGCCTTTCGTGACATATTTGCAAATATATTTTATTGACTTAACTGAATTGCAGTATTCAACGTTGCAATGTGTCTTGAACGTTTTAGAAATAAGTGGCGAATATGGAACAATCCAACTGTTGTCGACAACGAAATCCATTCTTTTCACTTTCGTTGTGACAGTTCGACCGTTGTCATCTGGTGATCGACGCCGATACAGCGGATAACCATCGTTGCCAGTGACAGTCTCCGCCGTTAATTTCCGTGGATATCGTTTAGAGCATTTTCCATCGACCATGCAAGGTGATTGGGGATTGATGGCACCACACGGTCCATGAATCATATTAGTAGTAACTACATCATGTAGGTCTGGATCGACTTCATGATCAGGAATCTCGGCACATATGATATCATCTATTTGGTCAGGCTGAATTCTTTCCACTAACCAAATAAGAATGTGTGCGTGCGGCTGGCCTCGCTTTTGCCATTCGATTGAATGCATCCAGCATCGAGTATTTCCAAAGACGCGTTGTTTAACAATAAAGTTCATCAGGGACCGAATTTTTTGCCTGAATATACGTGCTGTGATGTCGTGTCTATCACTTGATGTTTGTCCGGGAAGCAGCAATTGAGTAATTTCTATCCATTTTGGATTACACGTAAAAGTAATAAAGAGATCTGGCCGACCGTAATGACGCACATATGTCATTGCATCCTGTGCATATTCATGCATATGACGTGGACTACCAATGTACGTCGCCGGCAGAATAGTTAATCTACCAATACTAGCTGCATTTCCTTCAGTACTAACTGCATCACGTAAATGGATGTACTCCTTAGAATGCAGTTTGGCTTGGTTGAACCTAATGAATGTTAAACGTTCCGTTTCTATTTTTACATACATGTCAACGCAATACTGCTGAAACAATCGACGAAACCGCAGCAAATAGTTGTCAGCATTTTGACGAATCATCAAACGATATGCGTAATTCATTGAGCTAACTTTCTTTGTGGTTTCTTCACCATTCAATGGATTTATCATTTTAATATTAAATAATATCCATCTTCTCCTTGCCAAAACATCAGCGGGTATTGCAATGCGTCATATGATCGATGAGTTTCAGATATATGTTGTAGTTGCCCAGTATTGCGACGTGTAAGCACAATATCGCGTTTTTCAAATTGTTCACCAACAATCAGGATGGCAACTTCGTCTAATGTTGGAGCATTAAATGTGCGTTCGTGTGTTCCAGATGGTCGTTTATCTGCTTTGATGACAACTTTATAGTCATCATTTGGCATGCGCTCTAAAGCACTCTTAAACAACCTGACCAACGCATGATGTTCATGAAGCAGACATCAAGTCTTGAAGAATTGCTCGCTTCATTCCTGCATTGATCCCTAGGCGTCGATCAAGTTGTTCTTCCATGTTGCCCATAAAATATATTTGTAAAATTTATTCTGTGTATCTTCGAAAGGTAGTAATGATCCAATTCGATGGTGAATCTGTCCTTGTATCTTAAATGTCGGATTAAATCCTCGTTCTTCGATAATATCTGCCCCAAATGACGTCATTTGGAAACAACCATTGTATTTTGAGTGTTTGCAAGAAAGTGGCGTGATTCTTGTGTTTCGCCACGAAGCAATGAATACAATGGCTCATGTGGCGGAGTCAACAACGGCAATTTCACTTTACCATTAAGGCAGCATAATCCAGCCGTTTCTCCGGAAAACTTTAATGCACCACAATACTCACAAACAACATCCATTTGCCCAATGCAAACGCTACGATGCAAGCTGTAATCGACGCGGCAATCGTATCGAAAAGCTGCTCGATTCAAATCAGCTCTTGATAAATATCCTCTGCGTCGCAAATCATCTATTTGTTGACCTCTGTTGTTCGCTCGACGATTCCGCATTGCCAACCGAGCTGTTTCACGGGCTGCTTCACTTTGCTCTTGTGATTGAGAAGCACGAAGTCGAGCCATACTTTCGCGGCGCTGTTCACGTGTATGTTCTTCAGTTCTTTCATTTGCAGTATTTCGTTGCTGTGTATACACTTGTTGCTGGCTTGCATGTCTTGTGCGGCGGCCGATGTTTCCACGTCGTCTTCTAGGCATTTTAGACTATGGACAGACTGGTGAATTTAACCTCAAATGCACAATCCTCATAGTTTACACAGATCAACTTACCACCTTCAAGACAAATGGTTGCTGTTGAAATTTAATAAAAGTTTGCACAATAAACGTGTTTCCAACTGAACTGTTAACAAACGAATAAATTTTACAACAAAACTGAACAATAAACGTGTTTCCAATCGAACTGTTAACAAACGAATAACTTTTACCCCAAAACTGAACAGATTACAATAAGAAGCTGTCAAACAATGTAACAACATGTAATCGAATGGTTACTTGATTAGAGATTTTGTTAAAGTTGTAAAAACTTTCCGGTTTTTCTGCATTCCTGTTGAACATTTTCCTGAATTTTGTTTGTGGTAAACCTTTCCCTGGCTCTAAGCAACCTCCCTACCAATTTACACCCAAATCTGTTTTGCCGTTCTTGAGATATAAAATCAGTAACTAACACGACTTTCTTTTATATATATAGATATGATCTCTATAAATTAATTAAATTAAATTAATTTATAAAGATCTCCATAAATTGATCTTTATAAATTAAAAAAAGAAGTGTTTTTTTTTCGATTTAATCGATTTAATCGATTTTTTTTTCTAAAAGATTTTTTCTAATTATCGATAATTTCCCAGCTCTATTGCTGAGCTTACTCGACTGTACCTTTCTTACTTATTCTATATACCAATTTCTTTATATATTTATGTAGTATATAAAAATAAGTCGGGTTTTCCATCCTGACGCTATAACTCCAGAACGCACGAACCGATTTCCCATTCGTTGCATTCGTTGGAAAGGTATCGGGCTCCTTTAGGTTTATGGCAAAGAAAATTCAAAATTGGTTTAGCTGTTCTTAAGTTATTACATTTTTTGCAATGTTTACGGGCAGCTGTTCTGGTATTATTGTCAGGTGATTTCCGTCAAACATTTGCTGTCGGTCGGTTTTCTCATTTTCTCTTTTTTATATGAAGAAAAAATGCCACGCCCTAGACGAGCAAATATTGGTAGGGGAAAGCGTAGTACAAATGGAGTATTACAAAGACAATCTTTAACGGCCATCACGAATACGTCGTGCTGTTTTGGCTGAAATGATGAATGCTACCTTTAATTACAACAGCCAGATTGATTATAGTATGTACGGCTACATTAAAATGATGGACGCAATATGTCCGCGATTTTTCAGCGATACTTCCACGATACTTTCGCGATACTTCCGCGAATCTTCCTTGATTCTTCCGCGATACTTTCGCGACTCTTCTCCGATACTTCCACGAAACTTCCTTGATTCTTCCGCGACACTTCCGCGACTTTTCCCCGATACTTCCGCGATTCTTCCGCGACACTTCCGCGACTCTTCCGCGATACTTCCGCGACTCTTCCCCGATACTTCCGCGACTCAAGCGGGAAAATCTTTTTTTACATACAATGCCATCTCTGATACATAGCATGCGGTGCTACCGTACACCGTACATTGTTTGATAGCTACTCATTGTTCTCTGCTCAGTTAATTTCATGTGACAAACCGGTATTGTGTTTACTGTGAAATTGTGAAAAAAATTAAAAAAATTAGTTATTCAATTTCTAACATTTCAATTGGAAACCAACAAATCAATCACGTATATTGTGCAAATTATTATTCAATTTCAACAGCAGGCATTTGTTTTTAGGGTGGTAAGATAAACTATGTAAATTATGTGGATCGTGCATTTGAGGTTAAATTCACCACTCCGTCCATAGTGCCTAGAGGACGACGTGCGAACATCGGCCGCCGCACAAGACATGTAAGCCAGCAACAAGTGTATTCACTGAACTTAAGCGAAGAAAGACAAAATATAATAAGAGAAAATGCCCGATTGGGACAACGCGTGAGGATACGAAGATCACTGGCATCATACAATCACTTGGCATTCCAATATGATCCCTCTGCGAACTACAGTGATGATAAAAACTTAGATACTGGACCAATGACGACTATATGCCGATATTGCAATGCGTTAAAGTTCAAAAGAGAAACGTCTGGATTGTGCTGTGCAAGTGGAAAAGTCAAACTGGATCCATTACTTTCACCACCACTGCCACTGAAACCATTGAAGTGATCCCGATTCCAGCCATTTTCTTCAACACATCATTAAATACAATAACTGCATGACTTCCTTTGGAGCTAAAATCATTCGAGAAGGCGGCTTCATGCCGACTTGCAAGGTAAAAGATACACAATACACATAACCAATCACTCACACCAACACAATGAATTGCAACACATAACAACTACATATACACCACACACTACACCATCAAACGATTAGAAGTTACACCGTATTCTTCAACAAACGATTGTTTTCAATTACAGATACAAGGACAAATATATCTTTGCATGGTTCAATGGTGCCAACACCAGATGAACCGATTTAATTTCTGCAAATATATTTCATTCGTCGATGGTGGATCAGCTGAAAGTGCGGTGCAATATACAGGGAACACAACAGTTAAAGAGACGAATTGTGGAATAGTTTGCAAGCATTAGAGAGTGCAAATCTCACTCTTTTTTAGATTGATGTTGCGTTTGGATCGCGACATCTGGGGGACGAGAAATTGTTTGGCTTGTCTCAGACCTGCACTGTCGGTCCAATGACGACTTATCTCCTTTTCCTCCCATTTCCTGACCAGTTCCCTTTTGTGTCCTTTCGAAAGTCCACCGAATGGATTAGTGGTGTCATCGCCCCGCGTTTTGCTAGGGAGTCTGCCACCTCGTTTCCTATATGGCCTTCATGCCCTGGCACCCAGCCCACCGTTAAGGTGTTTTTGGAGGCAAAGGCGTTCAGCTGCTGGAAACAGTTTTCTACAAGTCTGGAGGTCATCGTAAAAGATCTTAGCGCTATGAGCGCCGCCTGACTGTCAGAGAAGATGTAAGTCCGTGCGCCTTGCATATTCCTGCAAAGGCATTCACGAGCACAGATTTCACAGAGATACACGCCATCTCTTCTTGGAAAATGGTTGGAGACTTTCCCATGGCTATGGATTTGTTGAACCTTGGTCCGAAAATACCAGCCCCGGTGTCACCGTTTTCCAATTTCGATCCGTCAGTGTACCACGTTTGTGATCCACTGGGCAGAGATATTGATTTTGTTGTCCAGTCGTGTCTGGTGTACAGGACTACAGAGAAGTTTCTGTGGAAAACAAGTTTTGGTTTCTGCTCGTCAGTTATACGCAGAATGGGCTCGTTTATTAGGGGTTCGAGTACCCGTAGATGCCCAGTTAGATCACCACTTTTTATATTGGTGATGTTTTGGAGGCGAAGTGCCCCCAGGCAGGCCTCCTTTTTCAGGGTGATGGGTAGAGGGGGTATGCCAGTTATAACTCCAAGTGCTGCAGTGGGGCATGTCCGGATGGCTCCAGTGATGCTATGCAGACCAGTCGTATTTCAGTAAGTGCAGCCGCAGCTGTCTTCTGGGTAGATTTCGTCCACCAAGCAAGAGATGCATAGGTTATGATCGGTTTTACCACAGTGTTAAAAGACCAGTAGATAATTTTGGGACTTAGGCCCCATGTTCTACCGTATGCTCGAGTGGCTTTGTTTATGGTCTTTTCAAGGTGTGCGTTCCAGTTGAGCTTGGAGTCAAGTATAACTCCCAGGTAGTTAGCTTCAACCAAAAAGTCAATGGTTGATCCATTTAGGGATGGTCTTGTCAGAGAGAGAAACCTTTTCCTGGTAAATGGAACTAGAACAGTTTTAGACGGGTTTATGGATAGTCCTTTATCCTGACACCATCTATTGGCTATATTGAGGGCTTGCTGCATGTGATCCGAGATGGTTTGCTCATGCCAGCCCACTATATAGATGACTAGATCATCAGCGTAGCCTTGAGTGGGGAACCCTAGGTTGTTGAGCTCAAACAGTAGCTCGTCTATGACCAGAGTCCACAAGAGAGGAGAGATTACTCCCCCTTGAGGGCATCCCCTTGTGGCTGTGATTGAGGTCATAGTTCCTCCTAGGTCTACAGTTATGATTCTGGATTTGAGCATTTCCAGAATCCACCTAATAATGGGTGTAGCGACATTTTTACGTACAAGTGAGACACGGATAGCCTCGTATGACGTGTTGTCAAAAGCTCCTGAGATGTCTAGAAAGGCACCTAGTGCTATTTGTTGAGAGCCAATGGCCTTTTCAATGACTGTTGTAAGGCAATGGATGGCAGTCTCAGTTGATTTACAAGCTTGGTACGCATATTGGTACTTATGTAGGGGAAGATGCTTGAGATTCACTTCACTGATGTGCTGGTCAATTATCTTTTCCATAGTTTTAAGAAGGAAGGAGCTAAGACTAATTGGTCTACAGGATTTAGGCAGTTGGGAATCTCTCTTCCCTACCTTTGGAATAAACACAACTTTCACTTTAGCCTATTTGCTCGGTATGTGTCCAAGCACGAGACTAGCTCGGAATAGACGGACCAGGGGGAGTGCGAATTGGTGCAGTCCCAGCTGCAATAGGCATGGATAAATTCCATCTGGTCCAGGGGATTTGTATGGACTAAAACTCTGTATGGCCCATTGTATGCTATTTTGATGAAACAGTCTAATGGGCCTGTTTCCAATACGTTCTGATTGATAGGGGGGTTCCCTTCCTTCAGCCCCATGGGAGTCAATAGCCACGCCCAGGTGTGGGCACTCTCCAATCCCAGAGAGGTAGGTTGGTGCCTCACTTTCTGAGATGGGTTGTTCCATGGCCACGCACCCAGGAAAGTGAGTAGCTAGAAGTAGACTACTCGTTTCCTTTGGGTTGTTTGTGTGGGTTCCATCTGGCTTTTTCAACGTACAAATGCCGTTTGAGTGGTCCTTGGAGAGGGCTTTTTGTAGCCTGACAGCTTCCGGGAGAGTTGAAATCTGCCCGCAGTGTTGGCGCCACGTAGCCCGTTTGACCTTCTTAGCTCTTTGTTGTATAGCGTTAAAGCGGATTTGTAGGAATTCCATCCCTTCCCATTTCTCGCCTTATTGAAGAGCCTTCGCGCAGCTTGTTTAAGATCGTCAAGGTTCTTGTTCCACCAAGGAACAGCCCGACTGATCTTACGAACTTTTTGTTCGCAGCTGGCGTGATATGCCGACTCAATGTTTTTATGTTTTTATCGCCATGACATTATCGCCAGAGTATTTCAGCAAAAACTCAAGGTTATGATGGATGTGCTTACTAAGTATCGAGTTTTTGGTGACACACGTTGTTATATGCACTCGGTCGACTGTCAGAAGCGTGGACTACCGCATGCTCATATCCTAATTTGGTTGCTGAACAAATTACATTCAAATTAAGTGGATGACATCATATCAGCTGAAATTCTTGATCCCGTAACTGATCCCCATCTACACGACATTGTGACGACACAGATGGTACATGGACCGTGCGGTGCATTAAATCCATTATCGCCTTGCATGGCTTATGTAAAGTGCACAAAACGATATCCGCTACCGTTAGTTGCTGAAACAGTCACAGGGAACGATGGATATCCAGTTTATCGTCGGCGTTCAAAAGAAGATAATGGGCGAACTATCAAAGCTAAAGTTCAAAATCAAGAGATTGAGATCGGAAATGAATTCATTGTACCATATTACCCCCCTGCTATCCCGAATTTTGGAAACACATGCAAACTTTAAGAGTTGTCATTCGGCGAAATCAATCAAATATTTGTGCAAGTACGTCATAAAAGGCAGCGATATGGCTGTGTTTGGTATTGCGTTGGAAAATGCGAATGATGAAATCAGCATCTTCCAAATGGGCAGATACGTCAGATATCCCACAGTTGTACATTTAGCAGTGCATTTGGAAAATGGCCAAATAGTTTACTTCACTGAGGCTAGTGCGGCACAACGAGCTGAAAGAACACCATCGACAACATTGAATAGCTTTTTTGTAATGTGTGAAGCAGATCCATTCGCAGTATTCCAATTGGAATCAATAAACAAAGAAATTCCAACGTCGCAAACAAGGAACCCCAATTTAAGATTGGCCACAGGTGTTTTCCACTGATGCACTAGGTCGCATGTATACTGTTCATCCTAGAAATGATTAATTGCGACTGCTGTTGGTAAATGTACGTGAACCAAAATCATTTGCGCATTTGAAAACTGTGAATGGTCATCAACGCCAAACATATAGAGAAGCATGTCAACTATTGTGTTTGCTGGAGAACGATTCTCATTGGAATTTAACACTTGCGGATACAGTTGTTTCATCAAATGCGTACCAAATACGAACGCTGTTCGCAATTATCATCACCACATGTTTTCCTTCACAACCAATTCAGTTATGGAACAAATACAAAGACGACATATGTGAAGATATCTTGCATCGCTTGCGCATTTAAAACAATTGAAATGACGGGGGGCGAATTGTCGTGGTAAAAACTTCAGGATTTTATTTCACTGGACTTCTCTTCTTACTTGTACATTTCAATTAATCTTAAGCTACGGGGCGGAGGTTTTCAAGAGCCGCTTGGAGAGAGGAGTGGAGACCCTTAACAGTGCGAGAGCGCGAGATGAGAACATCTGAACAAAACGGCTCTCTCGGCTGTTACGACTCCAGGGCCGGTTCCCACGAAACGGGAAGCGCCGCTTTGGCGCGAACATTCTCCCCGCGGGAGAGTTCTTTGAAACAGGACATCAGGACTGACGGCAGGCTCCCGACACGATCCATCCAAACGCCGTGTTCTGAGCGATGGGCAGCCCATCTTGGAGATTTAGGAACCCGGGTCGCATCACTCTCGTGTATACGTCTGACCCCAACACCAGGGAGATAGTGGCCGGACGATGGAACTGGTCATCGACTAATCGGATGTCACTGAATCTGGCCCGAACCTCATCGCTCAGCGCACGAATCGGTGTTCGGATCCGCAGACTGTTGTCGATCTTCAGGACCACGTCAACGTTAAAATCGCCCGACCTCGACCGGATGGTCGTTGAGCACACTCGGTCTTCTCCATCATTCGTGGTCGGCAGCCGAAAAGCTCTTGCCAGCGAGCTGTCGATACTGCTCACGGGTGTACACGGGTCGATGAGCGCGCCCGTCTCATAGCAATTGGCCCCTGTGTCGATTACCACAATGGCCGTCGGCAGAATATGCAGACACCTGCGCTGCTGGAGTGAGGTCACGGCTGGGGCCACCATAGACGCAGCTTGCTGCCTTGAGAGCCGTGTTTGATCCGGTGGGCCTGCCGACCGAGACTGCGATGCGGATGACTGCTGCGGTGGTGACTGCTGACGAATTGGGGACAGCGAATGGCGACGTTGCGGGGAAGGCGACTGGTGACGTTGCTGGAAAGGCGACTGGTGACGTTGCTGGAAAGGCGACTGGCGAGCTATCGCGGGCATCTCGTGCATGTGGAGCAAGGTGTGATGATCCTGTCCACATTTTTTGCAGGCGTCGCCACTGCGGCATTTCCCTCCAGAGTGTTGATGGGCCAAACAATTGTGGCAGTACTTGTTTACCAGTACTGCTCGGAGACGCTTCTCTGAACTGAGCCTCAGGAATCGGTTGCATTTCCGTAGCGGATGTATACCCTTGCAGACTCGGCAGCGGTAGGACTTTAGACCTCGAGAACATCTGCTGTCAAGGGTCTGGGAAGTGCGTGGGCGAGGACGAGGAGCCATTCTAAAACTTTACTTGGAAGAGAAAGAAAAACAACAAACCAATCAGAAAGGGAGTCGCTTTAGTGATGTCTACGGGGTAGCGGGAACAGAAGGCGTTATTGTGGAGATTTAGAGGTTGCCTCAGCCTCCATAAGAAGGAGAAATTAGTTTGTGGATCGGACGTTGGATAGTTCCACGAGACGTAAGGATATCTACTACGCGTACTCTAGTATCAGCTCCTGGAATAGCAGCTACTATTCTGCCGAGCCGCCAGTCATTTGATGGCAAGTTATCGTCCTTGATGACTACCATATCGTCGACTTTCAGATTTCTGGATGGATTTAGCCACTTGTTGCGCTTGTGGAGTTCCTTTAAGTACTCTTCTTTCCATCGCGAACAAAATTGTTGATTCTGAGCCTTGAGATGTTGCCATCGATTTATAATCGACTTGGCTTCGCCTTTGATTTCAGGCTCCGCCGTGGAAAGCAACTGACCCCCGATCAGAAAATGGCCAGGCGTCAGTGCCAGCAAGTGTGTCGGGTCCTCTGACATTGGAGAAAGTGGTCTGGAATTAAGGCAGGCTTCAATCTTTGCAAGAAGCGTGGAAAGCTCTTCGAAGGTATACTTGCGAGCGGACGAGGATTTGTAAAACAGAGTTTTAAAACTCTTTACTCCTGCCTCCCACAGGCCTCCCATATGAGGAGCTCCTGGGGTATGAAACGCCAAACGAGTCCCTGGTGGCTATACGCCTCAGTCACCGACTCCTTTAATGCTTGCGTAAAGTCACGGGAAAGAAGACTTGAGGCACCCACAAAGGTTTTGCCGTTGTCGGAATGGACCCGCTGAGGACAACCTCTTCTAGCGACAAAACGCGCAAACGCTGCTAGAAACTTCTCAGTTGTAAGATCGGAGGTGGGCTCCAAATGGATGGCCTTCGTAGAGAAGCACACAAACACACAAACATATCCCTTAGTGATGAGACATGCTCTCCTGTGTAGTTTTTACTTCAAAGGGCCGGCGTAATCGACGCCGGTGTAAGTAAATGGCCTGGAAAAAGAGGCTCGATCAGTCGGAAAATCGCCCATCAATTGGGTTTACAGTCTTTTTTATAAATGGTGCACACCTTGCATGAATTCACCACGCCTTTACCAGATTCTTGACTTTAGGAATCCAATATTTGGATCGTATCAAGCGCACTATCAATTGGTTGCCGCCATGAAGCGTAATCTGGTGCGTGAATTGGACAAGAAGACGAGATAGCCGACAGCTGTACGGGAGTAGTACAGGATGGCGCTTGTCATACTGCAGGACCTTGAGGCAGTTAAACGACCACATGCTCTTAAGAGGCCATGTTGGTCTATAAATGGAAATAAATTAGCAATTTGGCTTGATGAGGGTATGGAACTTTTACCGCGCAACAATCGAAGCTCGAGCGCGTACTCTTCCCGCTGGGCCAGTATTATGTAGGTCCTCTCAGCCTCCCGAATTTCCCGATTACTGAGCTGCCTATCCGGACTTACCGGAGCCTTACGACAGCGATTTAGGAACCTCTGGACGTAAGCTAGGACTCGTAAAGCCTTGTCTAGTCTGGAGAAACGTTCAAGGAAATCATCAGCGGGGAGCTTTGCGAAATGAACCTTCACCGCGCGCTGCTCTAAATCAGTGACTGGGTGTGGATCCGAAGTTTCTGGCCATTGAAGTTTGGGCAGTTGTAACCATTGGGGCCCATGCCACCAGAGGGTGCTATCGCCCAAGTCCTGCAGGGACACGCCGCGACTAGCTAGGTCGGCAGAATTGTGTTCTGATCGCACATGTGACCAATTCTCAATCTTTGTGGCTTGAACTATTTTGGTTACACGGTTGGCTACGAATGTGGTCCAGGAGCAGGCTGGCTTTTGTAACCATGCCAGGACAATGGTGGAATCTGTCCAGCAGAAAATTTCAGAGCTATCTGACAGCATATTTGGAAGGATGGTGGATGCCATATCTGCCAGCAATAGGGCACCACATAGCTCAAGTCGGGGAGGGATACAGTTTTCACAGGGGCAACCCGGTTTTTGCCGTAAGCAAATTAGTCAATATCTGCTGACCGACTTCAACCCTGACGTACAGCGCAGCCCCATAGGCCTTTTGGGAAGCGTCGCAGAAACCGTGAAGCTCGATCTTTACCTGGGGCTGGTAACCTATCCATCTCGGAATACGGATTTGATCGAGATCGGAATAACTTTGCAGGAACACTTGCCATCTATGGCTCATTTCGTCGGGAAGGTTGTCATCCCAGCCTAACTCTTGCAGCCAGATCTCCTGCATAAAAATTTTGGCCCGGACGATGAACGGGGCAAGCCAGCCAGCGGGATCGAATAGCTTTGCGATCTGGGAGAGAACTTCTTTCGTATAGGAGGACTTGACGGATATTTCTGGGGCACGAAGTAGAACTCGTCGGTGGTTGCTCTCCAGCGAATGCCGAGAGTTTTGTCTGTGCTTTCGGCATCAATATTCAGGAACTCAGCATTGAGAAGATGCTCATTTGGAATGTCCTTTAAAACCCCCTTGTGGTTGGAAGTCCACTTTCTAAGCGGAAAACCGGCAGAATTCAAAGCGGTTACTAACTCGTGGATGGCAAGTTGAGCTTCTTCTTGAGAAATTGATCCTGCTAAAACGTCATCAACATACATGAAGTTGCGGATTATGTGACTGGCTTTTGGAAACTGCTGATCGACGTCATCAGCCAGCTGTTGCAGCACTCGAATGGCGAGATAGGGCGCGCAATTGACACCGAATGTTACGGTTTTCAGCTCGTAATCTCGAATGTCACCTTCCTTGTTTCGAAATAGAATCCTTTGAAAAGGCGTGTGATTTGGATCGACCCAGATCTGCCTATACATTTTCGAGATGTCCGCACTAAAGACATACTCGAAATAGCGCCACTTTAAAATCTGAATTGTTAAGTCAGATTGGAGGACTGGACCGGCATGAAGCACATCGTTCAAGCTAGTCCCATTTGCTGAAGGGCTGGAAGCGTTGAACACCACCCGCAGTTTCGTGGTGGTGCTTTCGGGCTTTATCACCGCATGATGTGGGAGGTAGTAGTTTGGAGAATTGTGAGTGGGCGAAACCTCTCTCATATGGCCTAAATCCAAATATTCTTGGATTACGGAGTTGTACTGCTCATTTAATGGAGTGTCTCTTCGTAAACGATTCTCGCTTCTCAGAAACTGAGCAAGTGCTATAGACCTTGAGTGACCCAACTCAGATCCACAATGATCGGGGTCGCAGAACGGTAACGTCACTACGTACTTCCCGCTCGCGTCTCTAGTTGTAGTTCGTAGAAAATTACTTTCGCAGACGGAATCGGACTCTTTACCATTTTGATGGTAGATTTTCCACCTCCCAAAACTTAGTAAGAAGTTTGTCTAAGGACGCCTCATTTGTCTTTCTAACTTGAGTCGTAAAGGCTGAAACTCGGTTGTTTGTGGATATGGACACTGGACCAGTGAGCACCCACCCGAAGATGGTCTCTTGCCCAAAAGAGATCCGCAGATGTTGGTCTTTGTGCCGCTCAGCAGCACGGATGGAAGAATATCAGCTCCGATAAGAACGTCTATCTGGGAACTCTGGAGAAATGTGGGATCTGCCCATTGAAGGTTTGGCAAATCTCTCAGGACTTCTTGTGGAATGGAATGTGAGGGTAATCTGCCTGCTTATTCGGGCAGAACATACGCTGCGGTGTCTAACTGCAGACCCGGCTTAGTAGGAGAACGAATGGCGAAATGGCAAAACCGCGTTGACTGGGCAGAAACGGTCTGATTTAAACCAGACACCTGAGCTTGAATGGGACGGAACGGCAGATTGACCAACTTGAAAAGACGCTCCGTAATGAACGTCGCTTCAGATCCCGAGTCGATCAGAGCGCGTGCTCGGAAGTGGGTACCGAGGTGGCAGATATCAATCATTGCCGTGCCCAAGAGAACTGCATTTGAGCCTGAGGCAAAACAGACTTGTACATTTGATTGTTCATCGGGAATGTCTGAGCCTCCCGCCGGAGAATCGGGTCTAGGTCTCGCATTTCCAGAGGACCTTGGATTGTTGGAAAAAGGGTTGCCTCGATGCAAAAGCGTGTGATGTCTCCCTCGGCATACGAAACAGCTGTACGTACTGGAACAATCCCGGAGCTGATGACCTCTCGCGAAGCAATTCAAGCATAACTGCTTCTTTTTTATGTAGCTTTCCCGCGCCTCGATTGCCATCTGAATGAAGCGAGGGCACAACCGAACTGGGTGACTCTCCTTAGAGCACAAATCGCAGCTCTTTGGTTTGGCACTCACTTTGGCTTCAAAGGAGTTAAGCTTCTTCGTAACCTGAGGATTTTTGGAAGTTGACGGACCACCAAGATTCTGATTCATATCCTCAATGGCTTCTAAGGTTCTATACCTATCGCTAAGGAACGCGTTCATCTCATCCCATGTAGGAATATCGGACTTTGATGTAAGGGATTGTTCCCACAAGGAAAGGGTCAACCTGGGCAACTTACTGGCGCACAGGTATACGAGCAAGCAATCCCAATTTTCTGTCGATATTTTGAATGGGCTAATGCTGTCAGGCACCCTTGAATGGTGCTCTGAAGCTCTTTTATGGAGTGGCCAGTTTCGGCATTAACGGAACTCAAGTTAAATAGGAGCTTGAGCTGGCTGTTCACTAAAAGTCTTTTGTTTTCGAAACGGTCTCGAAGCGCCTCCCAAGCGGAAGCGAAACCATCGTTAGTGAGCGGGGACTTGGCAACAATTGCCTTTGCTTCACCACTCGTCTTTGCGTTGAGATGGAATAACTTCTCGACCGGCGTCAACCGTGTGTTGTTGACGTAGACGGCAGTGAAAAGGTCTCTGAATGTTGGCCATCTGAGATAGTCTCCCTCGAATACTTCTGTATCACATGGAGGCAACCGGCACCCAGATGGAATGTACGCAGACTGATTGTCGGTGCTCGACATCGGTTGCTGTGAACTGGCTCGGTCAATTAACTCGCTGAGCTGAACCGCCAGCTCTTCGTACACCGAATAGCAATATTCATATTTGCGGTGCAGAGTTGCCAAAATATCCTCCGCCCCTTCAGTCGTAATACTGGAGATCGTGTCTAAGCACGCTTCGAATTCTTTCTCGGCTTTGTCCCATAGCGAACGGACTTGCTCCTTACGGACTTTGCAGGTGTAGACAGACGGAGGTGACGGCCCTGGAGTTTCAATAGTCGCTCTAAAATGGCTCATACGGTCGGACACCGTGATGAACCGCGCGAGGGCTGCAGTTGCAACTTCGTTGCTCATTTTGCCTGAGAACGAGTGGCTAGCGACTTTATGGACTTGGCCTGGATTTTTGACCTAACTTTAGGCGTGAGCGGACTCAGAGACA
This sequence comes from Drosophila triauraria, assembly GCA_014170255.2. Classification (NCBI taxonomy): domain Eukaryota; kingdom Metazoa; phylum Arthropoda; class Insecta; order Diptera; family Drosophilidae; genus Drosophila; species Drosophila triauraria. Next base: position 11,961,845 of record JABJVT010000007.1, read on the forward strand.
ATCGATTCTGATTGCTCGTAGGAACAGACAACTTTTTGTTGCCTTCTTGGGTGGCTAATGAAGTTTCGCTCTTTGCCTTCGTTATTGATTTTTGGGCTACTGGGCTTAAGGTGCGCGCGCGAGGAGATGCGGATAGCGATCGCGTTTTATCTGCAGACGGAACTGATAATTTTGTTTTGTCTCCTGGCATTCCAGCAATCGGATTAACTGGACAAACCTGTCTGGCCTTGTAAGAATTAGACCCGCCCGGAACAGTCTGTCCTGGAATGTGGTCACGCTGTTGCGGATCACCGGGATTGATTCGAAAAGATAAGGAACGACAAAATGGATAACTTCCGGAAGATACAGGTGCGGCTCCAAAATTTCAAAAATCCTAATAGCTGAATGTCAACAATGTCAATGTAGAGCGACGGGACCAAAAAAAAATCGTATGGAATTAATTTGAAACCAAAAAATTAATATATCGCAGTGGCTTTTAGTTTCCTCGGTATAGATTGCAAGCGGTCCGCTTGTGCTTCCTATTAGCGTTGCAGCTCCGGTCTACCCTTGGAATATGTGGAAACGGAACACCAATACAAATTTCAAAGTTTTCGGAACAACTATTTTGTGTACGAGGAAAATGACGCTGATTTGGAGAAATATTCTGCAAGATATTTGCAGTTGATTGCTGTGCTGTGAAAATGAGCGGTAGGAATCGGAAAATATATATCGCGCACCGTTACGGCGCACCGTTACGGCCAAAAACCAAAAAAAAATTAATATATCGCAGTGGCTTTTAGTTTCCTCGGTATAGATTGCAAGCGGTCCGCTTGTGTTTCCTATTAGCGTTGCAGCTCCGGTCTACCCTTGGAACATGTGGAAACGGAACACCAATACAAATTTCAAAGTTTTCGGAACAACTATTTTGTGTACGAGGAAAATAACGCTGATTTGGAAAAATATTCTGCAAGATATTTGCAGTTGATTGCTGTGCTGTGAAAATGAGCGGTAGGAATCGGAAAATATATATCGCGCACCGTTACGGCGCACCGTTACGGCCAAAAAACCAAAAAAAAATTAATATATCGCAGTGGCTTTTAGTTTCCTCGGTATAGATTGCAAGCGGTCCGCTTGTGTTTCCTATTAGCGTTGCAGCTCCGGTCTACCCTTGGAACATGTGGAATCGGAACACCAATTCAAATTTCAAAGTTTTCGGAACAACGATTTTTGTACGAGGAAAATAACGCTGATTTGGAAAAAATATTCTGCAAGATATTTGCAGTTGATTGCTGTGCTGTGAAAATGAGCGGTAGGAATCGGAAAATATATATCGCGCACCGTTACGGCTTGCACAAAAAAAATGTATTTATTTATTTTTTATTTTAATGGATGTGAGCCGACGGTGTGTGCGAATTAGCGCTGCTGAAATAAATATCATGCGAATTTTGGAAAAGCGTGTCGTCGTGATGGGTTCGGTGGAATCAGGTTATTTTGTTAGAAGTGTGATATATAATAAATTCTGTTCAGTTATTTTTGGTGATATGTATCTTAATCAGCAAGCATCAGGATTATATGTGTTTATGTATGGGCGTATGGATATGTGGTTGTGGGAACTCGGTGATGTATGTGTATAAATTGTATTTTAAAAATTGTAATTTTTAATAAATTTGGTAATTTGGAGATAATGTGGACTGGATTGTAAATGTCGCTTTCGAAACGTTTGTGGGGTGTACCGCGAGAGCACATATGTGGGTTATCGTGCTTACGTTGCCTTACGTTACGCTACGACTTTTCCCCTTATGTACATATGTTGAAATGGATATGTAGATATGTACGTACATTAATAAGCATGCATAAGGATTATATGTGTTTATGTATGGGCGTATGGATATGTGTGTTTGTGGGAACTCGGTGATGTATGTGTATAAATTGTATTTTAAAATTGTAATTTTTAATAAATTTGGTAATTGGAGATAATGTGGACTGTATGGTAAATGTCGCTGTAGAAATGTTTGTGTATGTTAACGCACGTACATATGTTGCGATGGATATGTAGATATGTACGTACATTAAAGAGTGTGCATCTGGATTATATGTCCGTATGAACAAGAATATGGAAATGGGGAAATACGAAGAAAGAAGCCGGAAAATGGCGATCGTATGAAAATGGAAATAGCAATACGAAAAAAGAAACCGGAATATGGCGATCGTATGAAAATGGAAATAGCAATACGAGAAAAGAAGCCGAAATATGTCGATCGTATGCACAATGGAATGGCCGATCAGACAGATATAAGGAATTGGATTGAAAAAATTGGAAATATCTGGCTGGTCGGCAGAAATAAGAACGGTCGTACTTATCTTGAATTGATGGAAGATAAATTAGGAAAAAAATCCGCCTGGTGAACGCTGGTGCTGGAACTTCTTCTCCTCTTCTGGAATTATCTGGCTCGATGGATCATGAAATGACGGGGGGCGAATTGTCGTGGTAAAAACTTCAGGATTTTATTTCACTGGACTTCTCTTCTTCACTTGTACATTTCAATTAATCTTAAGCTACGGGGCGGAGGTTTTCAAGAGCCGCTTGGAGAGAGGAGTGGAGACCCTTAACAGTGCGAGAGCGCGAGATGAGAACATCTGAACAAAAACGACTCTCTCGGCTGTTACGACTCCAGGGCCGGTTCCCACGAAACGGGAAGCGCCGCTTTGGCGCGAACAACAATAATCCTGACATGCGAATAACCGATGAAATCTACAATGAAGGATTGATTCTGATTGAGGATCAATGCTTGACTATTGCAAAGAAGATACTGATTGAAGTAGAAATGATTGCGCCAAATCGATCGATGCACGATGCATTTAACCAAGAATTAAATCGAGAACTGCAATACAATGTTAATACATTGCAGGAATTCGTTTGAAAAATGTGCCGTTGCTGAATGAAGAGCAAAAGCCAGTATACGAAACATTAATGCAAGCGGTGAACAATAATACTGGTGGTCTACTTTTCCTGGACGCACCCGGAAGAACAGGGAAAACATTTTTCATTTCATTCATTTTGGCCACTATTCGATAATGATGTGACATAGCTTTGGCATTAGCATCATCTGGAATTGCGGCGACTCTTATAGATGGCGGTCGTACTGCACATTCTGCGTTTATATTGCCACTCAATTTAAACACAATTGATACTCCAACATGCAATATTACCCGATCCAGTGCAATGGGCAAATTGTTGATGCAATGCAAGCTCATTCTTTGGGATGAGTGCACAATGGCACATAAGAAATCACATGAAGCACTTAACTTCACACTGGAGGATCTTCGGCGAAATAACAACATCTTTGGCAGCTTGATGATATTATTGGCAGGCGATTTCAGGCAGACGTTGCATGTAATTCCCCGTGGAGCGCCTGCAGATGAATTGAATGCTTGCGTCACCTTTATGGAATAACGTAAAAACATTATCGCTAACCACTAATATGAGAGTTCAACTTCAAAATGATCAAAGTGCTGCACAATTTTAAAAACAATTGTTGGAAAAGTCCCAGTTGATGCGACATCTGAATTAATTACTCTTACCAACGACTTTAGCCGATTTATAGACTCTCAATTAGCTCTTATAGAAAATGATTTCCCAAACATTAGTGAGATCATCAGAATTAGGCTTGGTTAAGTCAACGAGCAATTATTGCCGCACAGAATAATAATGTACACGCACTGAATTTCACCATTCAATCAAAAATTGCGATTTGGTGACATACAAATCCGTTGATTCCATAACAAATCCAGATGATCCAGAAATTATCCAACGGAGTTTTTAACTCTCTGGAGTTACCAGAATTTCCACCACATAACTTGCAACTCAAAGTTGGTAGAGTTATTATGATATTGATTATGCCGAATTTGATTGAGGCAACCATTATTAACGGAAAGTACGCAGGTGAATTTGTATGTATTCCTCTGATTCCGTTTGACTTCAAACGATTGAAACTTCCAGTTCGCCTTGCGTTCGCAATGACAATTAACAAGTCGCAAAGCAAAAATTGTTTTTCGCATGGGCAGTTATACGTTGCGTGTTCACGAGTTGGGAAACCATCCGCTTTGTTTGTGTTAACGTCAGACCAAAAAACAAAAAATATGGTTTACCAAAGAGCACTTCAATGAAACGGATAATTTGCGGACACGTATAACGCTTCGATGCAGTATTTACTTTGGGTTCACTTTAATTTACTTAGAGACGTTCAACCAAATAACACACCTTATTTTTGTAATCGAAATGAATACATTACTGTTGTTAAATGAAATAAAATTTTTTCTTTTCAAATATTAAACAAAAAAAATTGTTTCTTCATTTTTAGTCACCAAACGAAATGTTACATAAATCGAAGTCTGGTGGCGAAACGGAGTTCGTCGTATTTGCTAGTATCTTTATATATAAAAATGGAGCCCCAAAAATGTGCCGTAAAAAACTACTGGAGAACGGCTGGGCCGATTTGGTTCAAATTCAGTTGTAGGTAACTAACAGGAGAAGGTCAGAACGGAATAAAATTTTAGAAAATCCTCCAGGGTAATGGTGAAAAACAGATAATTAAAATATCAAATTATATAAAACAGCAGTGTATCGAAATATATGTCAAAGTAAAAACAAATCGTTTCAATATTATTCGGTTTCTTATTCGTTTTTATCAGACGTCCGGATTTGTTTAATTTCTTCCTCTGATTTGTAGGAATAATGCCTGCTATAAGACGGCCAAACATTGGACGACGTACACGTCGAGCAACATATAGTCGGAATGTCCATGAAAGTCAAACGCAAGACGAACGTGCAGAAAGAAATGAATCGAGACGAACCCGTTTAGCACAGATTCGCTCTACACAAAGAGTACCAAGAACAGACTTGAATCGCGCTGCATTTGCATACAATTTCTCAACGTCCTACAAAGACCATAGCTGCGTTGTTATCGGTTCATTGTCTGTGGTATGTCAGCACTGCAATGCACTGAAGTTTCGATTGAAGCTCCCGGCTTATGCTGCGCAGGTGGCAAGGTAAAATTGCCGGTTTTGACTCATCCACCAGAGCCATTGTATTCGCTTCTATATGGAAATACAAGCAAATCAAACCATTTCCTGTTGCACGCACAAAAATATAACGGATGTTTTCAAATGACGTCATTTGGAGCAGAGGTTGTTCAACAACCAGGCTACAATCCGAGTTATAAGGTAATAGCGTCACTCTTTTATCAACATGAACAACTATAATTTTTCACGAAATTGCATCACAAAATTCAGATTCAAGGGCAAATTCACCATCGAGCGGGCGCTTTGTTACCACCACCAAACAAAGATCATAAATTCCTTCAGATCTATTTCGTTGGTGATTCGGCAGTTGAACTTAATCAGCGTTGTGCAATTTTCACTGCAACTAAACGTGAAATAATACAACAATTGCAAAATCTTCTTCATGAGTGTAATGAATTGGTCAGATTGTTCAAAACAGCTTTGGATACAATGCATTCTGACGACCACAAAATCATTATCAGAGCAGATAAAAGACCAGCAGGAAGCCATTCAAGACAATTCAATGCGCCCACTATCAATGAAGTCGCAGTGGTGATTGTTGGCGAGAATGTGGAATCACGCGATATTGTTCTCAAGCGTCGGGATGATGGACAATTGCAACGCGTTTATGAGACTCATCGGTCACATGATGCACTTCAATATCCGTTGATGTTCTGTTGTGGAGAAGATGGCTATCACTTCAACATAAAGATGGTCAATCCAACGACAGGTTTGTTTAATCACTTTTTTTCATTCTGCACGTAATTTCGAATTCATATTACAGGAGAACAAATGAATAAGAAAGTCAGCTCAATGAATTTTTATGCATATCGATTGATGATTCGACTAGATGTTGACAATCATCTGTTGAGATACCGCCGTTTGTTTCAGCAGTACTGTGTCGACATGTATGTAAAAGTAGAAACGGAGCGTCTCAATTTCATTCGTTTCAATCAGTCAAAGTTATGATCTGACGAGTACATCCACTTGCGTGACGCCATCGCTACTGATGGACCCGCGGCAAACATTGGTTGTTTGACCATTCTGCCAGCTACTTATGTTGGGAGCCCGCGCCATATGCATGAGTACGCTCAAGATGCGATGACGTACGTGCGGAATTACGGACGACCTGATTTATTTATCACGTTTACATGCAATCCGAAATGGCCCGAAATTACGAATTTGTTGCACCAAGGACAAACATCCAGCAATCGACATGACATCACTGCACGAGTTATTCAAGCTAAAGGTAAAAATTCTTATGGATTACATCGTTAAGCAGAAGGTTTTGGCGTAGTTCGTTGTTGGATGTACTCGGTTGAATGGCAGAAGCGTGGCTTACCACATGCGCACATTTTGCTTTGGATGTTCGACAAGATCCGACCAGAACATATTGATTCGATTATTTCTGCCGAAATACCAGATCCAGAAACTGATCCGGAGCTGCATTCCGTTGTAAAACGAGTATGATCCATGGCCCTTGCGGAGTCCACAACCCAGAATCACCATGCATGGAAAACGGAAATTGCACAAAACGATTTCCCCATCCGTTGGTGGCTGAAACAATCAGTGGAAACGATGGATATCCATTGTATAGCCGTCGTTCTCCAGATGACAACGGCAGATGGATCGAAATGATGGTAAAAATAACAAAGTCATCGTCGATAACCGCTGGATCGTTCCATATTGTCCGCTTTTGTCGAAAACGTTTTCAACGCACTGCAATGTTGAGTACTGCAACTCTATAAAATCAATCAAATACATTTGCAAATATGTGAACAAAGGGAGCGACATGGCGGTGTTTGGCATTGCTGATCCGAATGCAAACGACGAGGTGACGAAATTTCAACTTGGACGTTACGTAAGTTGTAACGAGGCCATTTGGCGTCTGTTTTCATTTCCGATTCATGAACGTCATCCGACGGTCGTACACTTATCTGTTCACTTGGAAAACGGCCAGCGTGTCTACTTTACGGACGCGAATGCAGCGCAAAGAGCAGAACGGCCACCAGCGACAACGTTGACAAATTTCTTTTCTACATGCGAAAGCGATCCGTTCGCAAGGACTTTACTCTATTCGGAAATGCCACGCTATTATACATGGAACGCTGCATCGAAAAAGTTTCAACGCCGAAAAAGAGGCGATGCTGTTGATGGTTTCGCTGATATCTATTCGACTGATGCTCTCGGACGAATATACACAGTTCATCCACGCCAAGACGAATGCTTTTATATTCGCTTGCTTTTGGTGAACATAAGAGGCCCTACATCCTTCGAGTCCCTGCGTACTGTGGATGGTGTGCTGTGCGCCACTTTTCGGGAGGCTTGCCAACGTTTAAATTTGCTTGAAAACGACACACACTTTTTGGATCAAATCAAATTCGTGCATTATTTGCAATAATCATAGCCACATGTCATCACATGTCACTGTGGGAAAAGTACAAGGACGATATGGCTGACGACATTTTAATAGACGTTCGTAGGACAACTATGAATTTCACTCTTGCCATTAACGGAGAAATGCACAACGAAGTTTTAATACGGATCGAAGACATGTGTATGCTCATGTGCGGCAGTCTACTGTAGACATTGAATGCCAACGCCACATCGTTCAGTGCACGATGCTTTCAATCGCGAATTTCAACGGAGCAACACTATAACCAAGATAACTTGGCCGAAAGAGTCCGAACCAATGTGCCGTTTTTAAATGCCGAGCAGAAGAACGTGTACGATTCGATAATGAAGGTTGTTGACGATGGATCGGGAGGCTTATACTTTCTCGATGCTCCTGGTGGGACAGGCAAGACATTTGTCATTTCGTTGATTCTGGCAACGATTCGATCAAGATCTCAAATTGCGTTGGCTGTTGCATCATCTGGCATTGCTGCCACGTTGTTGGAAGGCGGTCGAACTGCACATTCCGCTTTGAAGCTGCCCATGAATCTTCTCACGGTTGACAAGCCAACATGCACAATAAGCAAGAATTCGGCGACAGCGAAATTGAGGCGAGAATGCAAAATCATCATTTGGGATGAATGCACAATGGCGCATAAGCGAGCTTTGGAGGCAGTTGACCGAACGATGAAAGATTTACGCGGTGATTCGAAACTATTTGGTGGGTCTTTGATATTGCTGTCCGGAGATTTTCGTCAAACGCTTCCCGTCATTCCGAAATCTACGGCTGCCGATGAAGTTAATGCATGCCTTAAATCGTCTTAATTGTGGAGATATGTCAAAAGCTGAAATTAACCACGAGCATGAGAGTCACATTGCAGAATGACCCGTCCGCTGCTGAATTCTCGAGACAACTGCTGGCACTTGGCAATGGCGAAATTCCTGTTGATGTTTCGACTGGATCAATATCGTTTCCGGCAAATTTTTGCGAGTTCACATCGTCAAAGGAGGAACTCATTAACAAAGTGTTCCCCGACATTGCGCAAAATTATAAAAGTATCGACTGGATTAGTGAACGGGCAATACTAGCAGCGAAGAACAAGGACGTAGATAATTTGAATTACATTATTCAAAATCAAATCGATGGAGAACTGCATTCATACAGATCCGTTGACAGCGTTACCGACGAGGATGAAGCGACGAACTATCCGACAGAATTTTGAACTCGCTAGATGTGCCAGGAACTCCACCGCATAATTTGCAACTGAAGGTGGGATCAATTATTATAATGCTGCGGAATCTAAATCATCCGAAATTGTGCAACGGTACGCGGTTGTCCGTCAAGAAACTGATGAATAACGTGATTCAGGCGACGATCATCAAGGGAACATTTAAAGGAGAGGTAGTCCTTATACCACGAATTCCGATTATTCCAACTGATCTACCATTCCAATTCAAGAGGATTCAGTTCCCGTCCGATTGGCATTTGCGATGACAATCAACAAATCGCAAGGCCAATCGTTAGAAGTCTGCGGGATAAATCTAGAATTTCCCTGTTTTCGCACGGCCAGCTGTACGTTGCATGTTCGCGTGTTGGTAAGCCGTCTTCATTTTTGTTTTTCCGCCGGAAAATAAAACAAACATAGTATATCATATCGCTCTATACTAAATAAAGAAATGCAGTGTTTGACTATTACCCTGGGGTTATATAATGGCGTCGAATTAGGGCGAGACAAAGTTCGCCGGGTCCGCTAGTATACATATATATATATATATATTACATATATATATATATACATATATATATATATATATCTATATTTATATATATATTATTTCTATTTATTTTTTAATATCTATATATATAAGAGAAAGTCGTGTTAGTTACGCTATTTATAACTCAAGAACCGATGTGTCTGAAAAATGTTGGGTAGGTAGCTAAGAGCCAGTAGACAGACATGGGATACTGTTTATCCCGTTTGACAACGTTCCCGTGTGACATTACATGAAACGTCAGTCACAATAAATCGTGGTATAACTACAAAAAATCACACTTGGAATGGGGTCGGAGATGCTTCCATCACTGCGTTGCAAACTTCTGGACAAAATTATATTACCCTGCAAGGGTATAATAAATATGGTAGAATAGAACACAAGCGCTGAAGAAGATAAAAAACTTAATATGGCTTACAGAAAAACCTTTTAGTCATTTTGAAAGGTACATAGAGATGGATGGCAGTAATACGGAAGAAGAAAAATGGTACATTGAACTTAATTTAGAAACGGCAAAAGAAGTATTAATAAAATACCTTTGCACGAAAATAAGTATTTTACACATAGAATTCAGATTATGAAATTATTTAACAATCTTGTAAGGAGGTTATGAGTCCCACAAAAAATAGTGGCCACTATTAAAATACAGAATTTCTTAGCAGTCATACAATAATGTTACATCTGGGAACATTTAAGTACAGGTATGAACAGATAGTTAGTCTATTTAAAGAAACTAACTATTATCCCGATTTCCAAATTTTAAGAACTGTGATTAGTTAAATTACTCCTCACAAATAGCATCGGCTGCGAATTACATATGTAAACAAGTAAACAAGCGAGGACCCTGTGGCCTGAGCGATGCCGCCAGGAGTAACGGGACGCTGACAGCGGCAAGGCGACCGCGACAGGGAAGAGCTCAAGGAAGACATCAAGGAGCAAGGAGTGCGAAGACCAAGGCGCAAGAATCAATTGTCACAAGCAAGGACTGTCCTGATTAAAGAAGAAAGGATTACAATGGGGAAAGGGTGGAATAACAACATCAAGAAGGAGCACGATGCCGTGGCAAAAAGACTGATCATACAGCTCACTCACAGTCGACGCCATGAGGAAAACCTTGGCAGAGTATGCGGAAGAACACGGAACAGACCTTGAGGTGGCAGGACCACTGGCCAAGCTAGAGGAAAAATTCAACGGAACACCTAGAGAAGCCCTCATAGCAGGCCTGGATATAGCAAGCGTACAGGATGCGGGCAGAGAAACAAGCAGACTACGCAAAGGTCGCTAAGCAGGTGCGCGAATGGAACTTCAAATATGATCATTTTCAATCATTTTCGTTTTTTATTTCAAAGTAAACGGTCGTGTTTTTGTTTTGCACCTCGTATTTGTGTTAATTCCTTGCTATAAACCAATGGGGTTTAAGTTAAAACTTCTACCTTGTGTCAATAATAAATCATTGTTTCACTTCGCGTGTGCATGCAGCTGTTTTTGTGTATTAATAACTATATTAATTGCAAATTAGCTTTGTGCAGCGATCCCTTTTCTGCATTTTTGCGTTCCTCTTTGTGCTTTATCTATTACGCCGATATTACAGCTTGACCGCTTAAGCTGCCAAACTCTCGCTCTCTTGCTCGTACTTAGTGCACGTAACTACTCTTATTTTCTCTTAACTTCTGACTGGTACAGTGGCAAGTCACTATAATGTCTTCTAGTGTTTTCTGTGTAATTTAAAACCTGCAAGAAAGCAATGTCTGCCGAGTACCCTATTATTGGCTGCTGGCTGTGTGACAATATCGTGCACGCCAAGTGCATTGATTGCACAAGCCGGATGGCTGATATTATTACTAAAAACATTGGGTTGCGCTACTGCTGTGAGGCTTGTCGCGATGTTGAAAGGGAAATGATGGCATTCATGCGGCAAACCAAAAATGGTTTCAAAGAGCTACTTGTTAGTTTTCGTAAAACTAATGAGGTGCTCATGGCGCTGGACTACAAGTTTAATGGCCTTAAGCTGTTAAACGAGTCCCCAAAGCGCAAGGAAACCACGGTTTGCATACCGCATTTGGCAGCTGCCCTGCAACTCGACGAAGGTTCTCAACAGCTGACTCCCTCGGCACAGCCCCGACCCCAATATATCTAACTAAAAGATTCGGCCTCCGAATGTGCCGTGACAGGGACCGCAGCTCCAGTGATGTCCCTTGAGTCCGCTGGTGGGTCAAAATCAAAATGAACGAACCCTCAGTTCCCCGTCCCGAATGCTCCCCAGGGTGACAGGTTTGGATTACCGGCCGAAATTGGTAATACAGCCAACCAGTCTGTGTTACCAAAAGCCCTTATTGCAGTACCACCAACGAGGCAGATATTTGTCTCTCGGCTTCACCCATCTCAAACATCTGAAGATGTTACTGTCTTTATTCGAGACAGAACCAAGTCCGATAAAATTAAGGTGGAAAAATTTTAATTTTCTTATGCTAGGGATATTTCATCTTTCATATTAAATGTTCCTGACGAACTCTTTAACACAATATGCTCTGCCGGTTTCTGGCCGCAGTATGTTGTTGTTAAGCAGTACGAAGCCAAAAAAAAGAAATGAGGGCCTGTTGGAATTAGTCTACCCAGGCCGGGTAAAATCACTGTGCCAGCTCCAAAAAACAAAACCAATTCCCTCCTTCTTACCTATCAGAATGCAAGGGGGTTACGTAGTAAGCTTCCTAAATTGTATTCTGATAGTGTTTCCTTTGCATCCCAGGTGATTGTGTTCACAGAAACCTGGTTGAAGCCGGAGATCCTAAGCTCCGAAGTTTTTCCAGCTGTGTACACAACGTACAGGCTTGATCGGCCTTCCAGGCGAGGGGGCGGGGTCCTCATTGCGGTTGAGTCAAACCTCACGTCTGAAGTATTAGCTTTCGAGGAATGCAACGATGTTGAATTCCTTTTTGTGAAGCTATCATTTAATAGTAGTTTTACTTTTATTACATGTTCCTACATTCCACCCTTGTCGGAACTTCCTATTCATTGGAACCACCTTTCCGCTATCCAGTCGGTCTCCAATAGACTTTCGGATAGGGTCCATTTAATTGTTCTAGGTGATTTTAACATTCCTGGAGCTATTTGGTCCACAACTGAATACTCTAACACACTTTTAACAACTGCACGTCACGATTTTATTGATGGCTTGTTTGACATTTCGTTGTTTCAAGTCAACCATGTACGAAATTCCTTAGATCGCTTGCCGGATCAGAGACAAAGCAGAGGTCTAGCTTTGTCTCTGATCCGGCAAGAGTCAGTTTGGTTAGGGTCCCGCCCTTGACGCAACCCGAAGATCCATACCATCCTACTTTCGACGTGACTATCGATATTGGGACTGCTATGGAGAATAAGTCTGATGGGCCAGCTATGAAAGTCAACTGCTATCGCATGTCGGATTTTCGACGGCTCAATAATTTCATATCTGACTTTAATTCGTGCGACACGGATTTTTTTTTACAATGCCATGAACTCCTTTTTTACCGAATGTGTTCCATTATACTATCCGTCAATCCCAAATGAGCCTCCCTGGTTTAGAAAAGAGTTGACTCGCCTCAAAAATGTCGAGTCTAATCTCTATTCTAAATTTAAACGTAACCGTTCTCAAGCTGTTCATTCTCGTTATTTAGCGGCTCGGTTAAAGTTCACCGTGCTTAACGCGCATTGTTATAAAAACTATTTGACCCGTTGTGGGGTTTAGTTTGCGCAGGACCCAAAACAGTTTTATAATTTTGTCAGCCTATTACACATCCTTCCTCGCTTTCATTTGAAAATACGACAGCAAACAATGATCAGGAAATCGCCGATCTTTTTGCTCAGTTTTTTCACACTACTTATTCTTCGTCATCCGATTCTAACCAAACCTATTCTTATAGCATGCCCAAATCAAACCTAGTCTTCAGTCCTAGCTTAAATGAAAGCTCCCTTCTTTTGGATCTTCAATGTGTCAAGCCGGATTATTCACACAAAACTTTTCGATAACGTAATTACGCCCCATTTGCAGCACCTGTGTAGATCAGTAATTTCTCCATGCCAACATGGATTTATTAAACGAAGATCAACGACTACTAACCTTCTGGAGCTCACTTCTTTCATTATAAGGGGTGTTAACGCCGATGCAATCAGCCTCAAATTTTAAAAGTTACCGGCCGATAACCATGGAAAAGCCGATGGGTAGCGCGATAGCGCGTAATCGATGTATGTAAACGACGCCACCAGGAATTTAGCCGTAAAAATCAAAAGTAACGCAAAAAGAGAACACAAGCCGGGAGTTTAAGATTTTTTAAAGCTCTCTCGCTACTCTGTATTTGATAAAAACGTGAAATAATAAATAAGTTAAATCAATTCAGTTCGTTTCAATGGGAGCTATTAGAAGCTTTACAGCCGGCCCCAACAATTCTTTAAAAAGTCTTCATATATTCAGTGCATTCGTCGTGAACAATTAAGTTCTGCTCCAACGCATATAATACAAGCCTTCAAATATTTAGTGCAAGCGTTATGAACAATTAAGTTCCGCTCTAACTCATACAATAAGACCCTTATATATTAAGTGCAAGCGTCTAAGAACAATCGAGTTCCGCTTTAACACAAATAATAAATACAAATACTAGCTTATCTGTAGCGAGCGTTAATGAACATTAAGTTCCGTTCGCACCAGTGAAGTGCCAAATTCGTTAATCAAACCCAGAAACTTTGAGCTTAATTGAAAAATCTGCGTTATAAGAACATTTAAGTTCCGTTGAATTTGTCCACACAGACGCAACAGAGTAAACAGACACGTGCATACAATTACGCATATAAACACAAAACTGCGTAACAAGTGAATACACAAATAATTAAAAAACTTAAAAACTAATATCGGGAACCTTTGCTTTCTGCCTAGGCTGTGAGTAGGCGCATAGCTAGCGCAAGCAAATAAATTTCCCCAAAAGGTTAGAAAAGCAAAGTTCCCATTTTAATAAAAAGTGTACGCAATAAATATGGTCGACCGCGAGTATAGTGACTGCCTCGTTTGCAAGAAAAAACGACATCGCCTGGGTTCAATGTGAATATTGTAAAAACTGGTACCATTTCGCTTGTGTACGTGACAATAACATTAAAGTCTGGTCTTGCCCATGTTGCGACACAAACGCGAATACGCAAATCGAATCCAGCGAGATGGATCAAGGGGCTGCCGCCAAAGACAAACAGCAAGACTTATTGACACCCAACGCACTGTGGTCCAGAATCCCAAATAAGTGGCAGAAATTCTAATTTGTAAGCTAGCGAGCTAAAATTTTGCACATTGGTTTCTTTTCCACACACAAAGCACATATGTCAGAATCAGCCAAATCGGACCGCTAGAGTGGTAGCCCCATACAAGCCCCATATTAAAATTAATGTTTTGTTAGAAAAACTTTTTTTTGTGTGTTATCAAGTTGAAATGTGGACACTATAAGTTTTTGACCAGTATGCACATACCATGTGAATTTCAACAACCTAGGATTACTGGATGGTATAGCCCCCATACAAACCTGTACTAAAATTCATAACTTTTGTTTTTCTGCTATTGAATTAAACTTTAATACATTTAATGATCTAATTAATCATTTTCCACATCTAAATCATGGGAATAGTCATCGAAACATTCATAGGTGCTCAAATCATCTTCATTACCGTTTTCCGTTTCGAGCCAAAACTCAAGTAATTCAGCGGAATTGAAATTAATGTTGCATACAAAATTCAATTTTAAGGAAAAGGCAAAACGGGCAAAAAGATTAGTACCGTCGCATTGTTCACACATTAAGCAACAACATTACGTTGTTAGTTCAACTAATACGCACAAATAACATACTTTTATTCCATGAAACACAACGAGTTTGAGGTTAGAATTGCTGAAATATCACATTACAAAGGCACACATAAACAAGGACGAAACATTAAATAATAATTGTGTGAATACACCCTTATTATAAATACCTTTATCTATGTTTTCCATGTTTTTTATATTTATAGTCATAGAAATAACTGAATTATAGCACTTTGAAATTAGTAAAAACTTTCAACGCTAGCAAAGGCAAAGTTTAATGCAAATGAACAGCTGACTTCCAGGGCTGGCTAAATCGCGAGGGCTTCAATTTCAATTGTAAAATTATGCTTTTAGACTGCCCTTGGGAATACTCTACTGGAATCTAATATGGTTTTTGCTGAAATCTTGAAAAAAAAAATTGAATTTCTGCCACCAATTTGGGATTCTGGACCACAGTGCAACGTCGGGAAAGATGCGCTAAGCGAGCTCGAATCTAAGATTGAAGGGGACCCTTTGACTGTGCCTACAAACGCGAACAAGTCTCCAGCAACCGCTGCACTCCATGCCGAGCTCGGAGAAAAACTGAGTTCACATAATCAAAAAAGTACAGTACTAGACTCAAGTAATGTTCTTATGTTACAGATGATAGAGGAGAAGCAACAATTCGAACAAAAATACATTGAGCAAAAATACAGCATGTTATCACAACAAACTGGAGCGAGCCACATAAGTATGTTTGCGTATACCAGCCCCAGCAGCGTCCAGTTAGCAGCACGCCAAATCCTACCAGCGGAACTGCCAATATTCACAGGCAGTCCGGACGAGTGGCCAACATTCATAAGCGCGTTCGAGAATAGCACCGCCGTGGCTGGGTTTTCAAATGTGGAAAACATGCTACGACTTCAAAAATGCCTCAAAGGGAAGGCATATGACCTAGTCAGAGACAAATTTCTTCTCCCAGCCATCGTTCCGGACGTCATAAAAACGCTGAAGACCTTTTTCGGACGTCCTGACCAGATCTTGGATCGCTTGATAGACAAAGCCATGAAAATATCGGTAAACAAGGAGAGGCTGGACTCGCTTATTGACTACGCAATGGCGGTTTGCAACATATGCGCTACAATGGAAGCATGCAATCTAGATGCCCATCTGCAAAACCCAATGCTTGTGAGAGAATTGGTGGAAAACTCCCGAATCAGTACAAACTTACGTGGGCAATGCATCCCAAAGGCGAATCAGTTGCGACCATTAAAGCGTTTAGCGACTGGCTGTACGTAATGGCTGAGGCAGCATCCACCTTAATGCCAACTACATACACAAAGCCAAATAATGTACACACTCACACAAATTACAATACGGCAGCGCCACACGAAGCCGAAATGGATCGACAAATAAACGTTGACCGCTACAACTGCATCGTTTGCCATAATGCGAATCACCAAACCGCTATGTGCGAAATGTTTAAAAATCTGCCCTACGAAGAAAAATAATCAATTGTTCGCGTAAATAGACTTTGCTCCAAATGCTTAAAAGCTCACGGTCGGAAATGCTTCTCTAATAAAGTGGAGTCGGAGGATGGGAATCCAGACAACATCATATTCTACATAGAGGAGGCGCAAGCAATAATATTGTTACTTCCCATCACGTAAAAGCCACTACCAGCCAGCAATACTTCCGTATCGTGCCTATAACAATACACAACCGAGGCCTCACCGTCGACACTTTCGCTTTTCTGGATGAAGGCTCTTCAATCACACTCATGGACGAAGCTCTCTTCAGGCGCCTGGACTTGCACGGAACTCCAGACCCCATATGCATGCAATGGACTAACCAAACCACCAGAATGGAACACGACTCCGTACAGCTTAGCATCCGAGTCTCCGGAGTAGACACCCGTAAAACATTCTGGATAAACAACGTCCATACCGTGAAGAATCTGGCGCTACCAACACAATCCTACGTAGACGCCAAACCAACGATTCTAATTGGAACTGATAACTGGAAAGTCGCCGTTCCACGCAAAATACGAGAGGGAAGGTGGAACGATCCAATTGCGTCCAAATGCATGCTCGGCTGGGGACTTCAAGGCTCCGTAAACCCACAATCCTTTGTTTCGTTGCATCACTGCCGTTGCGATTGGGAAGATATGGAAAAGACTGTCAGAGAATGCTTTAATGTTGACATGGTCGCTCCACGAACACTCCGCTCGAGCGACGACGAAAAAGCCATTCAAACAATGAAGCAAACTTGCGTTAAAGTGGACGGACATTATCAAGTAGGTATACCCTGGCGCCAGAATAACCCGACTTTCCCGGAAAGCTACAACAACGCGATTCGACGTTTAAACTGTCTGAAAATGAAAACTAACAAAGATGTCGAATTATACGACAAGATTAATACCCAGATAGACAACTTGATGAACAAAGGATATGCCATTGAGATATTCAACCAGGAGACACTGACACAACATGATCGAGTCTGGTATCTTCCGATATCTATTACCCACAACCCAAACAAGCCAAAAAAAAGATTAGGCTGGTGTGGGATGCAGCCTCCAAATCTAACGGAAAGTCTCTGAATGACTTTATACTTGCCGGGCCCGACCTCCTGCATCCACTTACAGATGTCTTATTGGCCTTCCGAGTGGGCAGAATAGCAATTTGTGGTGACATCGCAGAAATGTTTCACCAAATCCAAATACAAGAATCACATATGCACGCCCAACGCTTCTTGTGGTTCGACAAGGAAACTCAAGCCAACAGAATTTTCGTAATAAAAGCAATGTCATTCGGAATATCTTGCGAGCCGTTCATAGCCCATTACATTCGCGACAAAAATGCCGAGGATTACGAACTCCAAAGCCCACGAGCATTCGAAGCTATAACTAAAGCGCACTATGTCGACGACTACATAGACAGTTTGGATGACGAAGAAGAGGCGATTGAGGTGTCCTCAAAGGTTCGAGAGATACACGCATCCGGCGGGTTTAACATACGAAATTGGGCATCTAACTCTCCCGAAGTTCTAAGACACTTGACAGAAAAATCTGACATCACTCAAGCACCCAAGGAACTCGGAGATCCGGAGAAAGTTCTAGGTATGTTCTGGGACCCGCTGACTGACAAATTTAAATATCTCTTCAGGTTTGCGAGAATAAAGCGAGACATCTTATTTGAAGAAGTTCAACCCACAAAACGTGAAGTGCTGCAGGTTCTGATGTCCATCTTTGACCCATTAGGATTCCTGTCATGCTACACAATTGGTCTTAAGATATTGTTGCAGGAGGTATGGCGCTCCGGGATAAATTGGGACGACACAATACTGGCACCTCAGCTTAAGACCTGGTCCAAATGGAAAGAACTGCTTTCCCAAGCCGCGTCAGTCCAAGTATCGCGGCATTACTCACCCCTACTCCAAGTTGCAGACTTCGTCGAGCTCCACACCTTCGTGGATGCGAGCGAATTTGGATATGCAGCAGTCTGCTATTTACGAGTTAGCAAGGGCGATCAAGTCACCGTATCCCTAGTCACCGCTAAAAGTAAGGTAGCCCCTCTTAAACCGCTGTCCATACCTAGAATCGAACTTCTCGCCGCTCTGACCGGCGCTAGGCTTGCGCAAAAGGTGCTACAGACTCGAAACATAAAAATAAATCAATGCACGTACTGGACCGACTCGAGGACGGTACTTTCTTGGCTAACCATGGATCCTCGAAATTTTTATGCTTTCGTCATGCACAGAGTCGGAGAAATCACGGAGACTACAAACGCAAGTCAATGGAGATGGGTGCCGACTAAGCTGAACCCTGCAGACATAGCCACGAAGTTTCTCTTAAAACCGAACGCTGAAGATTGGGTGAACGGACCGAAATTTCTCCAGCTATCCACGGGCTCATGGCCCAAACAGGCCACAGCACTTCCTGAAGCCGACAATTCTGAGACGCGAAAAGTCGTTCTGGTGATAAGAAATGTAGTGCCAGATGCGATAGACTTAAATGTGGAATTCTTTTCAGATTGGAAGCGTCTGTATCGAGCGACTGCAAGATTTCTTCTGTACATGCAAATAATCCGGGCAAAGTGCAAAGCAGAGCCTATAATAAAGACAATCACACCCGAACTCATCGCGACGGCAAAGCACCTGCTTACGCGGAAGGACCAACGAGATAAATTCAAACTGGAACTCGACTTACTTCAACGCAATGAATCTCTCAAAAAATCTAGCGTTCTGTTGGGCCTAATTATTTACATCGACAACGCAGGACTGCTATGTACGTTCTGGCACCTTGAACCAAAACGAAGACCAAATCGTGCTACCGAGAGGCACAGAGTTACATACCTGATCATAAAGGATCTTCACGAGAAGAACCACCACATGTTCATAAGGGAACGATTAACTTAATCCGAAGCAAATTTTTACAGTCCCCAATTGCGAGTAGCATACAAAACGGCAAGGAATGCGTGCCAACGATGTTAAATAATTCTGCAACTCCTAAGCCGCCGCAAATGGCCCCACTACCCTACGCCAGAATCGCCAGCTTCGAGAGACCTTTCACCTATACCGGAATCGATTTCTTTGGACCAATCCTCGTCACTGTTGGCCAAAGAAAAACGATTGGGTGTCATCTTTAACTGTCTCACTCTTCGAGCTGTTCACATTGAAATAGCCTATAGCCTGGACATGAACTCTTGCATAATGTGCCTTACCAATTTCATGTCGCGTCGCGGGACTCCAAGGGAGATTCTCGGATAATGGAACGAATTTTAAGGCAACAGAGAAGCTGGTCAAAAAAAAAAACTAAAAAACATGGATTTTCAAAGCCTCTCTATAACATACGATGAGATCAAATGGCAATTCAATCCACCTGCTGCACCGCATATGGGCGGCGCCTGGGAACGGTTGATTCGTTCTATCAAAGTAGTGCTCAAATCTATTTGTCCGAATAACAACTATAACGACGAGAGTTAACGAAACGTGTTGATGAACGCCGAATATGTTATAAACTCTCGCTCACTTACATTTGTATCATGGAAAGCTGAGGAGGACGACCCACTTACTCCAAACCACTTGCTGCTAGGATCAGCACACGGGTACAAGCCCGCGATTACCAGCGACACAAGATTAAAACAATGCTGGCGCCAGGCACAAAGTTTTGCAGATATCTTTTGGCAGAGGTGGGTGAAGGAATACACCCCGATCCAAGTGGTTCGCAAAGCGACTTCCAATTGCGATCGGGGACACCGTTATCGTTGTGGATAAGAATCTACCAAGGAATCTCTGTCCCAAAGGGAGATTCACAGACGTCACCACCGCGAAGGATGGTCAAGTACGGTCAGCCTCCATAAATACACAACATGGCACTATGGTACGGCCTGCAACGAAAATAGCCGTGCTGGACATCGCCTTAGAGCAGAAGTAAACCCCTAAAGCTGTTTACGTGGGAGCAATGTTACCGCCGATGCAGTCGGCCTCAAATTTTAAAAGTTACCGGCCGATAACCATGGATAAGTCGATGGGTAGCGCGATAGTGCGTAATCGATGTATGTAAACGACGCCACCAGAAATTTAGGCGTAAAAATTAAAAGTAACGCAAAAAGAGAACACAAGCCGGGAGTTGAAGATTTTTTAAAGCTCTCTAGCTACTCTGTATTTGATAAAACGTGAAATAATAAATAAGTTAAATCAATGCAGTTCGTTTCAATGGGAACTATTAGAAGCTTTACAGCCGGCGCCAACAAGGGGCTTTTCATAAAATTTGCAGACAGATGTGATCTATATTGATTTCAGTAAAGCATTTGACTCCGTTAATCATTCCCTTCTTATTAGGAAACTCGACTTAATGGGTGTTCCTGTCGATCTTCTTAGGTGGATCTCAAGTTATCTGAATGGCAGGACGCAAAAGGTCCTCTTTAAAAACAACTTGTCAAATGTTCTTCGGGTTACCTCTGGTGTCCCGCAAGGGAGCCACCTGGGTCACTTACTTTTTACATTATTTATTAACGACCTGCCCAAAGTCATGACTAACTCCAGAGTACTCATGTACGCTGACGACGTTAAACTTTGTGTGCAATACAAGGACCGCGCTTGCCAGTCGGATTTACAAACAGATCTTAATAACTTTCAAGCATGGTGCGATGCAAACTTATTAAACCTATGTGGCTCCAAATGCAAGCTGATGACATTCTCACGTGTCGCATTAAGTCAGTTCAAAAGAACTTTATAGGTTGCCCTCTTATTCCAGTAGATTTTTCCTGATTAACCTTCCTTCCTTAGCAAACCGTAGAACGATGTTAGGCATTGTCTTTATGAATAATCTGATCCGTGGTGACGTAGAAAGCAGCGATCTATCGGGTCAGTTGAATTTCCACGTACCATGTAGATCCACAAGATCCTACCTGCCTTTAGTTTTGCACCACTGCAGAATATCGTATGAAATGAATGAACACTTTAGCGTATTATGTGGAAATTATAATGATTTGTACAAAATTACCTCATCTGTAGATAGCCTTCTTAAACTAGAAACATTAATCTTAGACCACTTAGTACACATGCAAGATAGCAATCGAGCTGCCTGATAGTAGTTTATATTTCCTCGCATTCTTTTACCTATACTTTTATTTCGCGCCTATTAACACCTAACCCTAACAAGCCCGTGCTTGGTTTTGAAGGGCCACTTGAGTCTACTAACCGTAGTGCATCAACGTCCAACAGTAACAGTATGAGGGTAACGATAAACCACTGGAGTTCCTAGAGTAAGAAGAATGGTTTGTCGAAACATACGGCCTCGACCTCGACCTTAGCCCCAAAGTGATGCCAGAACTCTTGCAAGGCAGGGCGAGACGTTCATGGACTTTAAGGTAGAAATGCAAACCACGATGCGGCCACTGCAAATGTAAAAAAAAGGAGATACTGGCACGAATCCTGGATAACAGCACGTTAGCACTTCGCATATTCATGCGCCCGTACGCACAAAGGACAAACCGGAATGCGATATGCAGAAGAAGATGCCAGGACAAGCAGGGGAATGTACCCAACCATGGCGAAGACCAGCGGCGGCCCCGATAGAATTCATGCAGAGCGCATCGCAGGCCTGCCGTAGATGCGGAGGAGAAGACCACTGGGCAAGAGAATGTCGAAATCCGCGGATAGCGTTCTGCTGGGTATGCGGAAGGATCAGGAAAATGACGATAGGCTACTGCCAACCATCGGGAAACGCCCAGCGATCTCAGCCCTTGAGACATGAGCAGGGATCGCCAGGTGGCACCTCACAGAACTAATGGGGAACCTGGCAGCCGAGGAGGCACAACTGACCGCAACAGTGCTGATAGGAGGACTAGAAATCAGAGCAACTGAAACCGCGGAACCACGGACAGCTTTATAAGCTAAATGTTATCGGTCAGATTACAAAATTCTGGCAAACGGGAATAATAGATGCGCTGGTCTTAGGGTGGAGCTTCTCACCAATATCGGAGCGGAGGTGAAGTGCGCAGGGACTCTTCCAGTGGAAAGTCTTGGCGTTTGGGCTCCCTCGGCATCTGCGACATTATAGAGACCACAAGGCCAAGTCATAGGCCCAGACATGATGCCGCATCGACATCATCGTCATCGGGCGAACGGTCGTGGAAAACATGATAAAATTGTTAGAAGTATTCAGAAGACTGCGAGAAGCAAAGCTGAAATTAAATGCGGTTAAGTGTCAGTTTTTCCGAAAGGAATTACAATACTTAGGCCACCGGCTCACAGATTAGGGCATCGGCACAGATCCATAGAAGGTATCGGCTATAGCCAAACTCAAGCCAACAGCTAGCGTCAAGGAACCGCGCCAATACTAAGGGGTGGCCTTATGGTATCGGCAATTCGTCCCAGACTTCGCCACATTAGTCCAGCCATTGAACGCCCTCCTGCGTAAGAAGACAAAATGGGAGTGGATTGACACATTAGCAAGCGTTCGAGGCCGTAAAGACGAAGCCAGTGGCAGACCCAATCTTCGCGCGTCCAGAATTCACAAAAACATTCATCCCACAGACAGACGCCAGCGACCGCGACCAGGCACGACACCAATAAACCAACAGAAGGCGACTCAGTTTGGGCAAAGGAGCTCCATTTGTCCAAAACGGTGGAAGGGTTCGCAGCGGATGCTTCACTTCGCCAGTGATATGTGCACCCCTATTGCACCCGTGCGAAGCCGGGACTAGTAAGCATTGGGTCAGTGCACTATGGGGAATTTGACAGATTTTTTTGAAAAAATTAATGACTCGCTTAGTTTATTAGATATCAACTTGTAACTTTACCAATCTATCTTCTATATATATAAAAATGGATTGCTGTTCGTTAGTCTCGCTAAAGCTCGAGAACGGCTGGACCGATTTGGCTAATTTTGGTCTTGAATTATTCGTGGAAGTCCAGGGAAGGTTTAAAAGTAAAAAAAATATGAGTATGCAGCCAATAGCCATTTTCAACAGCCATTTTCTTTTTCACATACATAACTAAAACGGCTGCTTTGATATTATTGTCAGGTAATTTTCGTCAAACATTTCCTGTCGTTTGGATAAATGGTGAGTTTAGAACTGTTAAAGTGTACTATATATATGTGTGTGTACTTTTCTCATTTGCTCAAGACCAAGACGAGCAGATATAGGAAGGCGAACGCGTATTACAAATGGGGTATTACAAAGACGATCACGGAGTGTGGTAGTGATTCTTTGTGGTAGTGACTTTTCAAGTTTTGTGGTTTTTTCACTTTTGTGAAAGTGAAGCTTTACTACTTTGTTTATTACAATTTACGATGCCGAGGAGAAGACGCAGTCAAACAAATGTGCGAAGAGCTACCACACGTGCTAACCGCACTGATGACCAGAGAGTGACAGATCAAGAAAATAGTCGTATTGCTATGTCAGAATTGCGTTCTTCAATGAGTGACAATGGAGTAGACAGGCTTAGAATCAACGAGTTCGTGCACATCAAACCCAAGAACAGCGGGCACGACATAATGAAATTGAACGATTCCGTCGACGCAATGCTCCTGTGATTCTAGAACGAGCTGCATTCCAATATGATCCGGCAATAGATTATTGTGCAGACAAATCGGTAACAATTGGGGAAATGACAGTAATTTGTAAATATTTTAAGGCGTTAAAATACAGTGGCGAATCTACCGGATTATGTTGTGCTGGAGGCAAAGTTAAATTGCCACAATTGGTCCCACTACCAGATCCATTACGCTCTTTAGTTTCTGGAATTGGAAATGATTCTAAGCACTTCTTGGCCAATATTCAGAAATATAACAGCTGTTTCCAGATGACATCGTTTGGCGCTACACATATTACACAAGACAATTTATTGCCCACTTTCAAGCTATTAAATTATACACTGCCGCTCATCTAATTAGGTTCAACATTGTTTCACCAAATATCTCGAAAACCAGCCTGTCCGTTTCAGTGGATGCCCTAAAAATGCCTCCCGTTGTATTTTTTCCATAGCAGGACTCGAACCACATGAGATTACATTTAAAATTTTAGTTTTTTTTCACTTTTTAATTATTTGGTAATGGTTTAACCCACAGTATGAAAAGCTTCGATTTCCCATTTTTCTCCATCCCTTAAAGGCTACCACTAAATCTTTTGGCTTTAATTTAAAAAACCAAAAATATTTTTGGGCCATGATTCTGTTGTCAGGTGATTTTCGTCAGACTCTTCCAGTTATTCCCCGATCAACTGTTGCCGATGAACTGAACGCCTGCCTAAAATCATCAAATTTGTGGCGGTACGTAAAACACTCCAATTAACAACTAACATGCGAGTGTTTTGCAACAAGATGAAACTGCAAATGCGCTTGCGAAGCAGTTGTTAGATATTGAAAACAATGAAGTCGCAGCGGAACCCATCAAAATACCCACAGATTTCTGTCACATCACAGACTCAAAAGAGGAGCTCATTCAGCGTGTTTTCCCAGATATAGCGCATCAATTCAACAATCATAATTAGCTGTGTGAACGAGCAATATTAGCGGCGAAAAATAAAGATGTCGAGAATCTTAATGCGACAATTCAGAATTTTCTTCCGGGACAGTTGGTTTCCTTCAAATCAGTCGACACCGTCATGAACCAGGATGACGTAGACAACTATCCCACGGAGATTTAAATTCACTGGAATTGCCTGAATTACCACCTCATAATTTGCAGTTAAAAGTAGGCTCAGTTGTCATCATGCTGCGTAACATTAACCAACCTCGACTGTGCAATGGAACAAGATTGGCTGTGAAAAAGTTCATGAATAACGTCATTGAGGCAACAATCAAAGAAAAAATACAAAGAAGAGGATGTCTTGATTCCGCGTATACCAATGATTCCAACGGATCTACCATTTAATTTCAAGCATTTGCAATTTCCAATACGTCTGCCCTTCGCTATGACCATAAATAAATCGCGAGGCCAGTCGTTGGAAGTTTGCGGAATCAACTTGGAGTTTCCCTGTTTCGCGCATGGACAATTATACGTAGCGTGATCGCGCGTCGGAAAGCCGTCGTCTTTGCTTATATATGCACCACAAAATCAAACAAAAATCATAGTTTATCAAAAAGCTTTAAATTGATTAACAGACTGAAACATAACTGTGTGTGTCTGTCGATATCTAATTAAAACTTTATAAATAAGCAGTGTTTCAGGAAAACTCTATTTTGTAAGTAAGCGTGTGCGATTAATCGAAAAAAATAATAAAACTTCATTCATACCGAGCATTTTTTTTTATTAATTACGAAATCCTTTTCTTTGTTTTGTAAGGAATCGTTAGGATCCCTTACAATAAGCCAAAGGGAACGCAGGATAGACAGAAGAGAGAACAGTATAAGAGAAAGCAGTAGAAGAGATGGAGTGAGAGCGCAGAAAGGGAATGAAAGCTTTCAGCAGAGCGGATAGTCAGCGCATAGCGGGACACGGATGCGCTGAGCAAGGAATTTTGGCGGGAGAGCGGGCCGCTGAATTGGCAACAGCAGCGCTGCAGAGGATCGGCTGAGCAAGGAGTTTTGGCGGGAGAGCGGGCTGCTGAATAGCAGCGCTGCAAGGGGGTATAAAAGAGCGAGGCAGGAGTCAGTTGGGGAATCAGTTGGAGAGTCAGTTGGACAGTTAAGTGTGGAGTTAAGTCGTCGGTGAACAGTGACCAGTGCTAGTGCTAGTGAAAGTGAATCCTTGGGAAACGAGCCAAGGATCAGTTCAGGGGACAGCAGAGCAGAGCAGTTTTACCAGCAGCAGTAACGTAGTAAGTCTTGGGGAGGATTCCCCAAGCGAGTCCAGTTCACTACTTTCTTCCATCTCGTATTTTGTAAGTGCCCAGGCGGACGGTGAGTTTTCCAGCGCGTCAGCTTAGCGGGAGCATCTGGAGCGTGCAGCACCAGAGTATCTAGCGGAGCGAGGCTTAGCGAGAGTATCCGAGTGCGGGTAGCACCGGAGTATCAAGCGGAGCGTAAGCGCGGCGTGATCACCCAGACGGCGTTGGCCGGCGAGTCGGGCGTGAACTAATTGTTAGAGATAGGGCGTCTTGTGCCCCGCTTAAGACAGGTGTGGTAGAAAAGAGGTGCAACTCCCAGTTCAAATATATATTATATTACTTAATTCTAAACCCCGGAGTTCTTATTTTGGCACAGTGCCCAACAAATATAAATTTTTTGCAGCGAATCCTGGACGAGACTGAGCTATCCCGCCCCGATCGTTACAGTTTAAAGATTATATTTTGCAAAAGTTTAGGTCTTTTATTTATCGCTTGAGGCAGTATGACGTCTGTCGGGTCTGCTATATGGGATAAATATACTACTGTTTTTCGATAATTCTAAGTTGTACGAGAATGTTTATTTTTGTGCGTGATAGGTTCACCATAGTCAATGGCTTGGTTGCGCTAATACAGGATTATTATTTTTTCAAATAGCGGAAAGCCCAGCAAAGCGGGCGGGTATGGCTAGTTGTAAATATATATATATAGGAAAGTTCTGAATAAAAATAATCCGGACCAGACAACTATATCCTATACCTGTCATAGAAGTGATCGTGTAAAAGATAAGATATCTGCATAAAACTTTGTTGGCTTTAAATTTATACTATTTTAACAGAATACAGAACATTATATTGGGATCGGATCACGATTTCCTATAACTTTCATAGAAACAATCCAAACAAAATCTGCTTCCCATCTGGTAAGCAATGCAGCGTTGCCATACAAAAGGTAATTATCTTAAAATGAAAATCTGAGTTCGCAATTAATAACTGTTATGTGTGTAGGCTTTGATGCCTGGCATACAGTACATGAACTGTCGGCCTTGTGTCGCCGCAATTAGAACATGAACCAGTTGGACTATAGATGGTGCATATGAGGGTCTGAAGACTCAGCGACAGCCTCTGTTGAATGCAGGGAAATGAGTAAAGCTTTACTGATTTTATTGAGGACATTTAAAGGTATTTATAGTTAAACAGAGTAAAAAGAATATGCTTGTGTTAACGAAATTGTGTGTAAAAGAAATGTGGGTTACTGTGTATTATGATCTATGCAGAAATGGGAACGGCGCCCAATTCGACTTCTTCATGTCAGCATAATATGCATTTGCGCTTTACCTGACAACCGCTACTTTTGTTATTGCATACACATATTGCTGAGACTGAACATTCTCCCGGCCGTTGAACAGGTGTTAAACCATCGCTACTGTTGAAAGCAAACCTGCGTGGATTAGGTTCCGGTAACGCCTGCTCAGCGTTTTCCTGAGGATTGGAGGTCCGTTGTCGTGGCTTCCATTTGCTGCATTGCCGTTGTACAATGAATGCAATGCTCACTATAATTGATATTGCTAAGGCCACATAGGCAGCTACTTGATGATGCTGCACAGTGCGGAAGTTACTTTTCCATGTTGTATCCTTCAGTTTGGCCAGCCTTTGTTGTAGACATCTAATTCGTTCGCGCGGTGCAGCCTGCGGAGAGTGATAGCAAAGCCGGTTCCTTCAAGGTGTACTGTGAAAGGTGTTCCTTTGCATACAGCTTGAAGGTCTATGAGACTGTGTGTTGCGAACATTCATCTGTTCCGTTGATGCAGTCTCACATAGTGTTTCAGTCTTGTTGTTAAATAACTCAAATTCACACTGATATGTATATATATGTCTTGATATCGAATCTGTGCCAGCTTCCTGCCTTCCACGCCGGGATGGGGATGATTCTGAACACTTCCTGCTGCGCTGTGGATACCAGAGGTAGTGTAATCTTGAAGATTACATGATCGGTAGTTGTTTTGCCTTCAGCGTGCATAATTCGGTAGAGCTGAATAGCATTTTCCGATGACCCCGGTAACATTTGATCTGGTAGAAGATGATCCCGAATTTGACCTAGTTGACCTCTCAGTTGCTGAGGAGATACAAGCATGGGACTAATGGTTCGGTGGCAGACATCAGTAAGGACGCTAGCTATCTCATTTTGCATCCGCAGCATCCCCGTCGCCAGCAGGGTTAGCTGGGATGTTAGGACCATGAATGCTTGCTGTAGATAGTTGCCTGTGTATTTGCCTTTCTCTCTGTTGATAGTTGCTAGTTGTTGTTCTAGCATCCTGATTCGCTTGTCGTTGGCTGAATTGCTTTTTTTGACTACATTTATAGTAGCATCAAGAACAGACGTTTGATTCTTGAGCTGCATCATCAGCACATCATCGTTGGATTTGACTTCGTTTATCACCTTGTCCATTCCGTCTGCATAGTTTGAATCAAGCACGCCGAATATTGAGTGCGCTACGTTTCCGACTATATCTAGTGGTGATCTGCGCTGTCGGGAGTGGTTAATCAAATCATTTCCTGCTTGTAGCTCGCCATATAAATGTTGAAAATGCTCAAGTATAGAGTTACAGGCATTTGCATTTCGTAGCTCTGAACACTTATGTTTAAGTTCAGTAATCCCGTCAGATAGTATTCTCATATCGGTCCAATATGGTTTTAAGTCGTAGTTGACGATGATGGTCCATTCTGAAATTGCCTTTCTGAAAGTGCCGAGTCTTTCGTAGAATATTCCGGGTTGACTTTTGAACTGCGTCACATTTATTGGTTGTCCCATTGCCAGTGGGAGGGTGAGTAGCATTGACAGCAACGTTGGGAGGATCGAAATCTTAACCTTCTTCCTCTGTGTTGGGATTTCTTCCGCCAACGTTGTTTCTACAATGGAGCTGCGAGGACGTTTTGTTACTTCTTCTTTCAGAAGCGGAGCAAGCCGAGTAACTGCGCGTTTGAATAATCCAGAGGCAGTTTTAACGCCTACTACCCGGACGTGATTGTCCTTGCCAGGATAGGTCTTTACTTACGGCACGTTCTCTTCCTTTACGAGAACTCTTCGACATTCTGCGACATGGTTTTTCATTTGTTACGCACTTGAAGTTCTTATAGATACTCAATGGACCACTGATTCCACTGATTGGCTTAGTCTGGATACTAATTCCCATCTTTTCACCAATGTTTTTCCGGGTGAGGCGAGGTTCACATCAAAAGGAGCGGCCAATGGCTCACCAATCAGAAAATGCCCTGGAGTTAGGGCTGATGTATCAGTCGGATCCGATGACATTGGGGTAAGCGGCCGTGAATTGAGGATTGCTTCAACTTTAATGATCACAGTGTTGAGCTCCTCAAATGTTAACGCCGACTTGGCTGTGACTGATACCAGTAATCGTTTTGCTGAATTTACCGCGGCTTCCCAAAGGCCGCCAAATCGCAACCTGCGATTTGTTGCAATGGTGGATAATTTGGGCCTGGCCCTATCCGAGAAGATCGCTTCATCTAAGATCTTTAATTGATTATTGGCGCCGACGAAATTGGTTGCGTTATCGCAGTGAATGGTTTATCATTTTCCGCATCGACTCAAAAATCGTCAAATCACTCACAAGTTCCAGATGCACTGCCTTTGTGGCGAATCAGCAAAACACTGCTATATAGGCCTTGTCGGGTCTTTTCCCACGGATCTTGTGATGAATCCAAATGGGTCTTCAGTAATCAACACCAGAGTTGAAGAATGGCAGCGCCTGTGTTACTCGGTCCGCTGGAAGGTTGCCCATAATTTGTTGCATTAATTTGGGTCGTGCCTTTGTACACTTTCACATCAGTGTATAATGCTTCTTGACATTGTTTTATCATTGACAATCCAGTACTGCTGTCAGCTTCAACTTGTTGAATAAAGTCATTATGCATCTATTTCATCAGAACATTTACTCTGGCTCTACTAGTTTTTGGATTGCCTCCAATTCCCTCGATACGTAGTGAAGTACGGTGGAGTTTTAGTGATAGCATTGAAGCCATTCGTTCAGAAATCAAATTTATTTGTGATCCTGGCCATTGCTTGCTTTTACTGCTACTTTGACGGTGGCGAGTAGGTTGTAACTTTTGTTGCTTGCTGCGCCTACAGTAAGCGATTGTGGCTCGGTTGCTGCACCTGATGTGGTTTCAAGATCCAGCAATGTATGGTGTTTTTTGTCACATTTAAAATACGTGCGACCTCGGCGTTTCTTTGCTTTGTGGTTACTGCTAAAGCAATTTATCAAGCAATCGTTCGGGTACTGTTTTGTTGTGCAAGTCATCGCATTTGTAAAGCTGATGATTCTTTTTGCAAAGCGGACAGTTACCCTTCCAGCGCTGGCAGAGGTACATGCAGATTTTATTGGCTCCCTTTTGGCCTGTTGGCCTCTTTTTCCTGTATCCAGTACTTGAATTCGTTGAAGGAAGCTGACCATTGTGTCCAAGCTTTGTAGCTCTCGAGACCCATCTAACGACTGTTCGTATAGGGCTCTAGTTGCAAAATTTAATTTTGCTTGATGATGGCAATCAATATTGTATCCCAGCTAGATACATCGATGCCAAGTCCCTTTAATGATACCAGGGACTCAATCGTTGTAATGTATAATTCTTTTAATGACTTCGGATCGTCACTATTTGTGCGTTGTTGCAGGAGACGATTGAGAATCGTGTCTGCTACATGTCGGGGATTGTTGTAAGCGTCAACCAATATACCCCATGCATGCAAGTAATTTTCTTGCTTAAGATCGATATGCCTTATCAACCTTTCTGCCTCTCCGGTTACGGTGGTTTCGAGATACCACATTTTCTGTACGGTGGACATGTTAGTGTCATGGACCATGCATTTGAATATATCGAAAAATTGAGTCCATTTGAGCAGATCTCCATCGAATTTTGGGATGCTGACTCTGGGCAAGTGCACATCTTCGTTGCTTGATGTATTGTTTTGCCCCTAAGACCGCTTGAATTTCCTTTTCCAGTCTTAGGAAGGACTGCATATCATATCCTCCCTTAATTGGGTCATCGTATTCTTCGTGAACGGAAAATGAATTTCTTGTGTCTGAGACCATAGTGATTTTATCAAATCACTTGTGATGGTCTTTCCTGTCTCTGAAAACTCTTTCAGAGCGCGTTTGATAGACTCGGATATCGCCCTTTGTCGGCGACATGTCGTTCTGAGTTTGTCAGATGCTATCATGGGCTGATGTATACTTCCCGCTTCTGGATTTGAATCAGCGTGGCTTGTTGATTGTTCTATTTTGTCGAGCATGTTCGCTCTGTATTCTTCGTATGTGGCACGACAGTCATTGTAGAACTTGGTATACTCAGTGGTTCTATATTTTCAGGAATATTAAGATGGTTCATCGCAAACCGATTCCATGCGTCATCGATGGCGGCAATTTGGTTTGGTAATACGTGGGATTTAGTTTTCTCTCCGCTGAATCCTTTTTGTAGTTGCGGATATATTTCGAGATCTCTTGACTGATCTTTTCTTGCAAGTCTAAAGTCTCGGCGACTGCTTGCTCTTCCTTTGTATTAGCCATTATGAAAATCAACCCATGATCATTAAACATAACTTTCAAAACAAGTGCCCTAAAAAATGTAAGCAAAACAAAGCCAATCAGCTGTTTTTGTTTCTGCCCCCCTAAAAAGCAATCGTCGGTAGGGTATGCAGGTACCATCCGCTCGCATAATAACAATAAGAGCTGATTTGATTTCTCTACCACATAAGAGCAGTCGGTGTTTTAAGTGACACCGACTGTAATATGCCCTGTTCCTATCTAAGTAGATGGATTTTTATTCATTCGAATACATACATATATGCAAAACATTTCACTGCTGCCACTGATTTGAATTTGTAAACAAATATGAAATGTACGCTGAAACATTAAGAAATATGTTATAACATATAACATTCTTATTTTTGCCATTAACCCAATAGTGAGCATGCCCATATTGTTAGGGTACCTAGTATGAAAAGTAGAAAAAGACCAAATATTCTTGCTGGGTCGAAATGAAATGATCGCACACATGCACCCGTGTACGTGAATGCATGAACACGCATACATATAAAGAAGAATTCAAGCGCAGAGCAACCTTCTTGAAGATGCGCCACTCTGCGACTGAACAAGCGAACTCTCGCAATCAGTGTGCGGCATAAGAATAAGAGAGCGAAGAGAGAGAGAGAGCCGCGAGAGTGCGACGGGGCCATTTTCGTTGTATGAAATGAGTAGTCTATATGTTGTATGGTTAGTGGTATTATGATCTATGCAGAAATGGGAACGGTGCCCAATTCGACTTCTTCATGTCAGCTTAATATGCATTTGCGCTTTACCTGACAATCGCTACTTTTGTTATTGCATATAAATATGGCTGAGACTGAACAATGACTCTACAACATGCATATAGACACTCACTAAACAAAGTGGAACATTTTTTAAAATCTCTATTGAAAGTTGAACTTTCTTTCCAAAACACAAACGAAAACGAAACGAAACGAAATGAGCGCACATATCAAGCAACATATTAGTAATTACATAAAGTACATACCTTAAAAATTAATATTCTTTTCAAATTTTAGTGTTTTCGTTCTACTGTTGCAGAGTTATTGATTTGAATCTGCGCTTCAAATTTAAGCAAAATGTAAACAAGCAATGTGTGGTTGCAACAGCTGATTTTAACAGATGGTATTTAAATACTAGACTGTTAAGTTAACATTTGCAGTATGTTTCATAACAGTTTGATCAATTTTGAACACATTAAAATTAAAAAATCGAAAATTGGCATACTTTTAAAAAATATATTTATTCCAAAAAATCGGTCAAATTCCCCATAGTGCATTGGTACCATTAGGGGCTACGCGGCCTCGCGGCCTCAAAACGTGGTATAAAAGCAAACCGTTTATTCTGCAGAAAAAAAAAGCAGGAGTATTTTGTACAAGAGCGCCCCCTTCAAATCGATATTACTCCTGAATTTTAGTTGAGATGTGGTCAAGATCATTTCAAGGGCGGCGGGATTCCTACTTTATTTTTCCTGCAGAAGAAAATGGTACCAATGACCCAAATCAAATTAATAAATTTTCTATCTTTTGTAAGGAATCTTGACGATCCCTTCAAAAGCCCTAAGAGAACGCGGGATCGACAGGAGAGAAAGCAATAGAAGAGAAAGCAGTAAAAGAGAGTCAGTGGGAGCGGAGAAAGGAAGACACAGCTTTCAGCGGGTAGTCAGCGCATAGCCGGACATGGATGCGCTGAGCAAGGAGTCTTGGCGGGAGGACGGTCTGCTGAATTGGCAGCAGCAGGGCTGCAGAGGATGTTGAGCAAGGAGTTTTGGCGGGAGAGCGGGTTGCTGAATTGACAGCAGCAGCGCTGCAGGGGGTATAAAAGAGTGAGGCAGGACTTGGATCGAGGCAGTTAGTTGTGGAGCTTAAGTCGCAGTGGATTTGTCAGTGACCAGTGACCAGTGCTAGTGCTAGTGAAAGTGACTCCTTGGGAAACGAGCCAAGGATCACTTCACGGGACCGCAGAACAGAGCAGTTTTAGCAGCAGCAATAACGAAGTAAGTCTTTGGGAGGATTCCCTTTGACCAAGCGAGTCCAGTTTTTCATTACTTTCTTTCGCTTCGTACTTTGTAAGTGCCCAGGCGGACGGTGAGTATGCCAGCGCGTCAGCTTAGCATCTGGAGCGTGCAGCACCAGAGTATCTAGCGTAGCGAAGATTAGCGAGAGTATCCGAGTGCGGGTAGCACCGGAGTATCTGGCAGAGCGTAAGCGCGGCGTGATCACCCAGACGGCGTTGGCCATCGAGTCAGGCGTGCACAAATTGTTAGTGACAGGGCGTCTTGTGCCCCGCTTAAGTCAGGTGTGGTGGAAAAGAGGTGAAAGTCACATTTAAATATATATTTGTAATACTTAAATCTAAGCCCCGGTGTTCTTATTGTGGCACAGCGCAAACAAATACAAATTTGTTGCAGCCAATCCTGGACGAGGCCGAGCTCAGATCGTTACAACTGGCGCCCGAACTAAGGTCGCTGTGCCTTTAAGAATTATCTGAGTCATAGATATATTTAAGACTAGGGGAATTTTTTTCTCGTACACTATAATATCCACAATGGCGAGTACCAGCTGGATATAAAAGTTAAATAGGAAAGAATTACTGGCGTATAGCCAGGAGTTCGGAGTTCAAGTGGCAGGGAACGTAGACGAGTTACGCAGTGGGTTCATTGCGTTTGCACGAGAACAGCTCTTAGACACAGCGCACATAATCAGATTTAAAAAACTACCAGAGCGTCAGTGACAAGGCGTCTACAAGCAGTGTGGGACAGGAAAGACCCGCTGCTTCTAAGCCTCAGGTGATGATGCCACAGGGAGACATTTTAAATGCCAGTTTTAAGGAACAAATACAGTTAGATATCCCAGCGTATAATCAAAACCAATTCCGGGAATCCACCCCAATTGCAATCGAGACCAGGATCCACCAGGATATGATAGCCAGGCCACAAGCCCCTGACTATTCAAGAATAGCGTCTAATGTAAGGGAATGGAGTTTCCGATTTGATGGGGCAGCGAAACCACTTGATTTTTTGTAACAGGTGGACGTACGGTCTCGAGTTAGACCCGCTTCCAAGGGCGATGCCCGAATTGCTTCAGGGAACATCGTTGAAGTGCTACTTGGCGAACAACCAAAACTTTACGACATTTTCTACCACGGGGCTACTTCAATCACCTTCGGGAGGAGGTGATACAGCGCAAGCAGCGACTGGGAGAACCCTTTATGGAATTTATGGTGGAGATGCAGTTTCTCATGAGGCCGTTGAAAATGTCAACAGAGTCACAACTGGAGCGAATCTATGAAAAAAGCATTGTTAAATAACAGCAGCAGCAGCAGACAAGCGGGACAAGGGGACGGGGAAGACAGTCCCGGTGAAGCTACCTAGTTGCTAGGCAGAGAGTTGCGAGGTGGCCGCCGAAATGAGACGCCGCTAATATAGCAGGACTCTGGCGGACCTTGATGATCGGCGTGATCGGCGGCGACTTTGGCCGTCGAGAAGGAAACGCCGTAAAGAATAATGGGATGAGCCGGACTTTGGACCCAGCCACGCGATATTCACCGGACTTTGGACCGGGTGGCGTGACCGACGCCGGCAGGAGTAACGGGACTGGCGGAGCATATAAAAGGCGGAGGACGCATGCGCACGGCAACCAGTACG
The DNA here is from genome assembly GCA_014170255.2 of Drosophila triauraria. Classification (NCBI taxonomy): domain Eukaryota; kingdom Metazoa; phylum Arthropoda; class Insecta; order Diptera; family Drosophilidae; genus Drosophila; species Drosophila triauraria. The sequence goes on from JABJVT010000007.1 coordinate 11,997,358, forward strand.
AGTGAGAGGATTCAAGCGAGTGCGTCAACGGAGCCAGTAAAGGTTAAACCAACTACACCAAAATCAAGAAGCAAAGCTTAGAGGTTCGGAGCTTGAGGTGGCAAGCCTTCCGAACAGAGACTTCAAAGCTAAGATCTATCGCGTGTAAAGGTTACGGTCAAGGAGTCAAGGAGAGTAGGGAAGGCGAAACCGACAACAGCTCGAGGAACAGCGAGGTCCTGCGGCAAGGACCAGCCAAGGAAAGCGACGGTCGAGTGGCGTCGAACTGTGGGAGTTGCGCGCGTGGCAAGGCTTTGCCGGGCGATACACCGTGTCGACGAGATCCCAGAACAAGGCGCGGAGCGAGCTATAAGGGTGGCTATACTTTGCCGGGCGATACATCCTGCTAGCTCTTTGCTTGAACCTGCAAAGCGGGCGTTCGGAGTGGCTAGGCTTCGGCTTGGCGATACACTCTGCTAGCTTTGTAGTGAGGTCGCGAAGTGGGCGTTCTGGCTAGGCGTTCGGCTAGGCTTAGGCCAGGCGATACACCCTGCTAGCTTCGTCAGCAAGACAACCAAGCGATCGGCGAGGAAGGAGTGCAGCCGCACCCTGGAGGAGCAGGACGCAGCAGCGAGAAATTGAGATACAAGAATCGTGTCGAATTACAATAAACAACCAGAGTACTAGATTAACCCGAAACGTCCTCTCTGGGCGGGCAATCACCTAATATAAATTTGGTGGGACGAGCACACGATCTCGACTGAGCTAGCCGCACATATTCGTTGCGAGCTAAACCTAAGAAATTAGCTCGTTACAAGCGTTCCAGATCTCCGAGCGTTCGCCAGGCCATCCCAATTCTCTACTTTACATGGATTGATGGTTTTAGCGGATGAGCTAGAGGAATTAGACCGCGATAGGGATCGATTACGGTCCAGTTCGGTCCACGCCCGACTCTAGTCCCCACTGAAGCATCGCAGCGAACCTCCGAGGATTGCAAGGCCACAGCCTCGGCACACAAACACTTTCAGCCGGCCGCAGGAGACACAACAGGGGTGGAGACAGAGAAAAAATGGACCCCCACAAAGGATACCGGATCCCTTCAATGCATGTGGAAATTGCGGAAAAACGGGACACTGGAAACGAGAGTGTCTTCAGCGCACCGTAATTTTAAAATCCAATAAGGCAGTGATCGACACTGGAGCCAGACGTAATTTTGTCCGTGAAGCGTTAGCAGCGAGCTTGGATTCTGGGGTAACCCGTGAGATTCACGGATGGGCGAGTTGCGCAGGACAAACGATTCAATTTAGGGCGAATAGGCACACGAAAAGCAAGAGAAGTTGTATGGAATCGCAGAGCAAGAAACCTAGCAGGAACAAGAAACAGGACAGTAACGAAGCCCCAGAGGAACGGCTAAAAATGGCAGCGAAAATGCCATTAACTGACCAGTTTATGGACACATTTCTCAAAAGAAAACTAGAAATGTTTGAGGAAATCAAAGGGGTATCTAACATTGCTGAGCACAAGATAGTGAAGAAAGGATTCTCGACCCCTGAAACAAAGATAGTTCACTAGAAATGCAGCGATGAGAGCCACCATTGACAATGAGATTGATGAACTACTCAAACAATGCTGTATAAAGCCTTCGAGTAGCCCTCATAGCGCCCCAATCGTCATGGTCCAGAAGAAATGGTGGTTATGCGTGGATTTCAGGTAGTTGAATGCCAAATCTATCCCAGACGCATACTCCTTGCCGAGGATTGACCACATCCTAAATCAGTTAAAGCAGGCCAAATGCATCAGTAGCTTGGACTTAAAAAATGGATACTGGTAGATACCTATGGAGGAGTCAAGCAAACCATTAACGGCGTTTACAGTCCCAGGACGGGGCTGTATTAGTGGAAAGTTATGCCTTTCGGGTTGCATTCAGCACCGGCAACGTTTCAGCGAGCACTGGACAGCGTTATCGGGCCGGATATGGAACCACATGCCTTTGCATATTTGGATGACATCATCGTCATCAGACGCACGCTTGAAGAACACAAGATAAACCTTCAAGAGGTGTTCCGACGGCTAAGAAAGCAAATTTGAAGATCAACGTCGAAAAGCGCGAGCTCTTCAAAAGGACTTTGCAACTAAACAACCCGCTGACGGATTTTAAAGAAGGGCTTCTGGCATTGGGAAGAAAGCAGCAAAAGGCGCTTAGAGGAGAAACCGTATTGACTTGCGGACTTTGACTAAAATCAACCCGCTGACAGGATTGTTAAAGAAGGGCTTTAAATGGCATTGGGAAAAGCAGCAAAAGGCATTTGAGGACATAGAGGAGAATTGATCGCAGCACCGATATTGAAATTTGTGCTTCAAACGGATGCCAGTAATGTGGGGATAGGAGCGGTCCTAACCCAACACCAGGATAATCAGGAGAAGGTTATATCGTACGCTAGTCGAAAATTAAATGGGGCAGAACAGAACTGTTCGGCGACAGAAAAGGAGTGCCAGCCAATGGGCAATTCAGCAGTTTAGACCGGCGTGGGATACTAAATACGGTGGCGGCGATCCGAGATGGGGTTCGGACTTGCAGCAATATGAGTTCGACATCATATATCGGCGTGGGAAACTAAATACGGTGGCGGACGCCCTTTCACGGCAACCGTTGAGCGAAAGCCTGACCTATGACTGGCAGCGGCGAGCACTTCAGCTTGGAGGTATAAAGCCTGCTGAAGGAAATGAAAGCTCATCCACAAAAGTTCCCTCACAGAGCTGGACATGAAGACGTGGGGGAGAATCATAGTGCACCGACAGCAGGACACACAGGAAGCCGGGAAAACCATCACCAATATTAAGACATGATATTTCTGGCCATGGTTGCAGCGAGACGTACGATTATACGTGCGTAAGTGTGAGACGAGTCAGCGTTTCAAGGCCAGCCTACTACAGGCAGCGGGAAAGATGCTAACACAAATCCCGGACGAACCATGGTCCACAGTTTGTGCGGATTTTGTGGAACCACTTCCAAGATCCATACACGGAAACACGATGCTGCTTGTGTTCATTGAAAGGTTTTCAAAATGGACTGAGTTGGTGCCATTAAGGAAGGCCACGACGGATACCCTAAAAAAAGCGTTCAGGGAGAGAATCCTAGCGCGATTCAGGGTACCTAAAGTCCTCATTACAGACAACGGGACACAATTCGCAGGCAGAGCGTTTAAAAATTTCCTGGAGGACATGGGAGTACGTCACCAGTTCGCGGCTCGTATACGCCCCAGGAAAATCCAACTGAGAGAGCCAATAGAACGGTGAAGACGATGATTCTCAGTATGCGGAAGGAAATCAGAGGAAATTGGATGACTTGCTGCCAGAGATAACACCAGCAGTAAATTCAAGTACGCAGAAGTCCACCGGATATTCCAAAGCATTCTATACCCAGGGAAGAGAACCCAGACTCCCGAAAGCCGTGTATGATGAGGCTACAATGGGAACTGGGAGGCCGCAGCAGGATCCAACGGAGCTCGCGAAGGACTGGAGAGAAGTCTTCGAGTCCGTGCGAAGAAATCTGGAAATGGCTGCACAAGACCAAGCCAGATACTACAATTTACGGAAAAGACACTGGACACCAGTAGTTGGACAAGTGCTGTGGGCCAAGGAACACCACTTGTCAAACGCAGTGGAAGGATTTGCTGCAAAGCTAGCACCAAGGTTCGGAGGACCATGCCGAATCATGAATTTAGTGTCTCCAGTCATTGCAAAATTGAAGGACATTAAGACTGGACACGAGCGGCGAGCCCACATTAGTACCCTGAAGCCGGAAGGGGACGCAAACGAACAGCCAAATGTGGAGGATCCAAATGATAGGGATCAACAGCCGGGCCTGAGTAGGAGAAACGACGACACTGGAACATCAAACCGTGATAAAAGGGGGAAAAAATAGAAAAGATAATACGAAAGTTTTAAAATAAAAATAGTAGTAAAATTAAAATAATATTAATAATAAAATAAAAATATAAAAATAAAATAAAATATTAAAAAAGAGGGAAATAAAATAAAAGGACCACAGTTTAAACTAAAATAATAAGTTAAAGTTTAAATTGGTAGCTGAAGACGCATAGCCAGCCATAGCGGATACAAGAGAAAATGCACAACACTGAGGCAGGAGAGAATGAGGAACAGATAAATTTGAAAAGCTTCGGCAAGGATCCTTTAGGTAGAGGCACGGCAAAACACCGGCTCAGGGCCGCCGAGAGTGAGCAGCTCAGCTCAGTAAGAAATTAGCAGTGCAGACCGCAGTAAGTAGGGATTGGGGCATAAAAGGAAAAATGACGAGCAGCAACAGCGAAACCGGTAAGGCCACAAGCGGCGAGGAGCCGGTAAGGGTGCGAGGAGCCTGAAACAACAGGCGGAAAACCTGCCAGGGGCGGGGAGCTCGATGGAAGAGGAAGTGCTGGTCATCAGCGACGATGAGGCCAGGCGGAAGAGGAGGAGGATGACAAAGGGTACACAGTGGAGGCCACCCAGGATAGGAAGTACAAAGATGGCTTCTGGGTGCACTTCATCGTGTACAGGATCCCTTGGAAGGAGAAGCCCGAGGAGCGATGCATCGGGGTGGCGACTGGACGAGATCCCGGACCACGACGCCGTCGAGAAGGCCGCCAAGAGGTCAGCTGAGAGAGCTGGGGCAGCAGAGACGGCAGCTAAAGTGATTTCGGCGGCCAAAGCTGAAAGAGCGGCAGCAGCAGAGGCGGCTGCACAGGCAGCAGCGGCCGCAGAGGCAGCCAAGAAGGCAGCAGAGGAGGCGGCAGAAGCGGCAGCGTTGCTGGAGGCAGCAGGGGCAGGCTCGGATGTGCGGCAAGAGCAGATCAAGGAGGGGCTTCGGATGCTGGTAGAGGAGGAACTGGTGGCGTGGGTGTCGCAGCTGGAGCTGGACTGGGGCATGGAAAAGCCGCAACAACAGCAGACCCCACAGCCACAGCAACAGCAGACCCCACAGCCGCAGCTAGGGCAACCACAGCGGAGGAGAGTGAAAGTGATACTCAGCAGCAGGTTGTGTTTCCTACGCGCTCCAAAAGTTCACCCGATTTAAGTCAGTGTAGCTACGGTCGCGACCTAAAAGTGCACTGTGCATTAGCGTGAGACACTCAGGGACAGAGGTACGTACCAGGGAACTGTTCCGGCGGGGTTTCCGGACGTTTCTCCTAGTCTCTGACTGGTGAGGCTGCTGGACGGTTCGTGGACCAGGGGGGGATCCTCTCTGGCGTCCACCGAGTGAAGGTCTTTCACCAAGAAAGCCTCTCACTCGCGCACAGCATCCACAAGCTGCCACCCGCGCGTTTTCCACTCAACAGCTGATCTTGCTGTTTACAGTGTTGAACAACGCCGGGCTCCAAGCTTAACAGCGTGCTTAACAGCGCAGTCCCCCGCGCTTAACAGCACAGAGTGTTGGGAAGTGCAAAATACGCGGGCCCTGTCTGAATTTTTGAAATTCAGTTCAAACTCAGGCACCTGGTTACAGGGACGGCAAAGGGCAGAAGGTCAAGGATCGGGCTAATTTCCAACCCCTCCGCCACGGCGGCGCCCATCGAAAGGGGCACTGGGGACCGAGAAGGGGCGGTATTTCCCATCGTAAGTCAAGGGGAAATCTGTGGCCAGCGCGGGAGCCTCCCTCAAGCTAACCAGGATGCCTTGATGGAGGAGGTAGAAAACCCCTTCGTGGGCAGATCGTCGGTGGCTAGATCGCCCCGCCAACCGAGGGAAGAAGGGACTGATGGTATTGCAGCGGCATTTAGGAGGGGCAGCAAGCTCGCCCGCTCGCCAGCACCCCCTGCAACCCTAGAAGAAGGGCTGAACGCAGACCCTGAGGTTAGGGAATCCCCAAAGAGGTCGCGAGATCCTGCGAGCCCAGCAGGCTCACAGAGGACAACGCCGGCCAAAAGGAGCAAGGCCTCCCATGAGGCAACCTGTCTCGAGGATCTCTTGGAGCTGGGGAAGCTTTGCAGGAGGTGTCCACAAAGATGATGGACAAGTCGGCGCGCCACATAACTGTCGCCACGAGGGAGACGTTCGTGCGCATGAAGGCGCTTCACACGAGCATCCTTGAGGCGCACAGAGAGGGCGGCAAGGACGACAGCATCAAGGAGGATGGCCAGGACGCTACAATCGTGTGCGCGAAATGCTCTCGAAGCATGCAAAGCGCAGACAAGGAGCAGCAGACAACGCCGGTCTGGAGAAAAGCGGCTGCAGCGCAAACGGAGCCATGGCGAAGGATAAGCCAGCCAACGGTAGCTGGAGGATCCGGAGCTCAACTGGCCCCACCATCAACGCGCCCAACGCAGCAAAAGCGCCAAAGCTCACAAGAGCACCCGAAGAAACCCACCAAAACGGCCTCAAGATGGCGTGGCGACGCACGCTGACGCCAGGACAACCGTGAAGACCGCGAGCCCCGCAATTCCGGTTGCCGGGTGGGAGGTGGTAAAGAAAACAGGCTACGCGTCGCGCAAGACCCGATGCGGTCGTTGTACAGGCGAGCGGGAAATCGTACAGAGAGGTACTAGCCATGGTGACTCGAAGGGAAGACAAACAGTTGTCGTACCTGGGAAGCTGTGTTGCCAAGGTACGCCGCACCATAAACGGCAACCTTCTGCTCGAGGTGGCCAAAGGCAGCGCAGAAAGCGCTGAGGCAATGAAGGAGAGCATCGCAAGGGTACTTGGCGACGCAGCGTTAGTGCGAGCCATTTCGGACGAGACGAAGCTGCTTGTATTGGAGATACGAGACATCGACTCCATCGCAACGGAGCAGGAAGTCTGCTCTGCTATAGCGAGCCAATATGGCATCGATGCGGAGCGCATCAGAGTTCGGAGTCTGCGCCGAGGCTACGTGGAGTCGAAGACTGCAGTGGTCAGTTGGCCCTTCTCCCTGGGGAAAGCCGTCCTCCATCGGGGCGAGGTGCGGATCGGATGGACCATCAGTAGGATCCGGGAAAAGCAGGCCCTCCAAGGTGCCTCAGATGCCTGGAGACCGGGCATATTGCAGCGAACAGTATGAGCCCAGTCGATAGGAGCGACTGCTGCATAAGATGTGGTGGACAGGGGCACAAGGCAGCCAATTGCAGCACGGAGCCTTCATGCTTCATATTCTCTGCGGCAGGCATGAAGGAGACCAGGCACCAGGCATTAAGCAGATTCTGCTCAGCCACAACCAGCGGGCCCGGGAAACCTCGACCATCATGCAGTTGATTCAGTTGAATCTGAAACACTGCAAGGCCGCGCAGGATCTCCTGAAGCAGACGGTGCAAGAAGTGGGCGCTGAGGTGGCGATACTCAGTGAGCCCTACAGGGCAGAAAGCGGCAACGACTGGGTCACGGATCGCACAGGCAAAGCGGCACTGTGGCTCTGCGGAGTGGGCGCACCACTCATGCGGGACACGATGGCAGCAGAAGGGTTCGTCCGAGCGAAGGTAGGCGGCACATGGCTCTACAGCTGCTACCTGGCCCCAGTCTATCACTATCACTTGAGAGGACGGAGCAATGTGGTGATAGGAGGCGACTTTAATGCCTGGGCCGAGGAATGGGGCTCCTCTACACCAACGCCAGGGGTTGAACCATCCTTGAAACAGTTGCGTCGCTGGACATCGTGCTGCTGAACGAGGGCTCCCAGCACACCTTCAACAGAGCTGGGGCCGGTTCGATGATCGACCTGTCGTTCGCAAGCAGTTCCTAGCCCGTAGCACGCTGGAGGATAGGCGAGGTTTTCACGGCCAACGACGAGGCCATTCTGCTGTCAGTGGGCGGCCCACTCGGCAGATGAAGCCGCGAACAAGTTGGCAGCTAGACTGGAGGAAGCCTGTGACCAAAGTTTGCAGCAGCGAAAGAACTATCGCAACCACCACGCACCAGTGTACTGGTGGAGTGAGAAATCGCTAGTTTGCGCAGGACCTGTCTTCGAGCCAGGAGGTTGGTCCAAAGAGCGAGAGGTACCGCAAGCCTCTCTACTCTCAACACGAGCTTCAGGAGTGCAAAGAAGGCACTCAAACTGGCGATACGGGATAGCAAGAGGGAATGCTTCCTCAAGCTCTGCGACGACCTGGAAAATGATCCATGGGGAAGAGCCTATAAAACGGTGGTCAAACGCGTGAATGCCGGCAGTAGGTCGCCCTCAGACCCGGCTGCCCTGGAAAGCATTGTCCAATGCTGTTTCCAGAAGGTCGCCCCCATTCCATCCCCCGATGGACGGGACAAGTTGGGAGCCCGATATGTCCGGTCACGGAGACGGAAGTCTTATCAGTGGCTAGGGACTTAAAGAACAGGAAGACACCCGGGCCGTATTTGGTCCCGAATATTGAAGTAAAGAGCCTGCTATCCCTACCCGGAAGCGGCAGCAGCACTGTACAACAAGTGCCTGCTGGAAGGGACCTTCCCCGACAGGTGAAAACGGCAGAAGCTCCGGCTCCTGTCGAAGCCAGGGAAACCAGCGGGAGAAGCATGGTCCTATAGACGATCTGCCTGCTGGACACCATAGGCAAGGTCTTCGAAAGGGTCATAGCTACCTGACAGAACGCAGCTATGGAGGGTGCCGGTGGACTCTCTTCCAACCAATACGGCTTCCGGAAGGCGAAATCGACACTGGACGCTATAGAGAGAGTCACCAACATCGCTGCTGAAGCCATCGCTGGTACCAGATGGAAAGGCGGGACGAAGAAGTATTGTCTAGTGGTTACGCTGGACATACGGAACGCCTTTAACTCGGCCGATTGGGGGAGGACACTAGAGGCACTACGGTCCTTCAACATTCCAGAGTACCTGCTGAATGTGGTACACAGCTACCTTAGCAAGAGGGAGCTGGTCCTCGAAACCTCTGTGGGCCCCAGGACATACGAGGTAACAGCCGGAGTTCCTCAGGGATCGGTACTGGGCCCTCTGCTGTGGAACACGATGTATGACGGAGTCCTGAAGCTCCCACTGCCGAGCAGCGCCGACATAGTTGGCTTTGCAGACGACGTGGCGCTGGTTGTGGTGGCCAAGGAAGTTGCTGCCGCGGAAGTAGCTTCGAGCTGCGCAATCCGAGCAGTGGAGGAGTGGCTACAAGTGGCGGGCCTAGAGCTGGCCGCTCACAAAACTGAAGCGGTGCTGATCTCAAGCAGGAAGGCAGTGGAGTCGACGCACATCCAGATCGGAGGGACAACAGTATCATCTCAGCGTGCCTTAAGGTACCTGGAAGTCATGCTGGACACCAGTCTCTCCTATCGCGAACACCTGAAGTTCGTGAACAAGAAGGCAAGCGAGACTACAGGATCGCTCTGCAGGATCCTGCTGAACACCAGGGGTCCGAAACAGGACAGACGTAGGCTCCTCGCGACAGTTGTCAAGTCGCAGTTGTTGTACGCTGCTCCGGTGTGGGCCGAGGCTACGGATGTCAGTAGTTACATGCGAGGGGTCAACTCGACTTATCGCCTGTGCGCCGTCGGAATAGCCAGTGCCTTCAGGACGATCTCGGACGACGCAGCTCTCGTCATTGCAGGCCAAGTTCCCCTGTGTGAACTAGTGCGTGAGGCCAAGGAGATTCGAGCGACTCTAGTAGGCAACCAAGCGGACCAAAGGACCAAGTCCGAGGTGAAAAGGATTGCCAGGAGCCAGAGCATCGTTAACTGGCAGGCTGCCTGGGACACGTCCAGCAAGGGACGCTGGACACACCAGCTCATCCCCAGCATAGAGCCCTGGATAAACAGGAAGCACGGCCAAGTGGATTTCTACCTTACCCAGGCACTGAGTAGACATGGCTGCTTTCGAAGCTACCTAAAGCGCTTCGGGCACGACACCGAGGACGGGTGCCCAGAGTGCGGCAGCGGAATTGAGGAGAACGCTCTGCACGATCTATTTGAATGTCGCCGTTTCGGCCACGAGCGTCAAATGCTAGAGGAGACCACCAGGGCAAGAGTTCGGCCAGAAACTTTTGTGCCCCTCATGCTGATGAACGAGGAGAATTGAAAAGCGACGGCAGCCTACGCAGCGTGTGTACTGCGAGAGTTGCGCGCCACCGAGAAGGAAAGGAGAGAAATGACCTTGCGGTGATACCGCGCAATTATGGCGCCCCCTATTTTTTGTCTATTTATACTCTTAAAGTCTGTATATATATGTAAGGAAATAAAGGAATATAAAAAAAAAAAAAAACAGCAACCACAGACATTGCGACTGCATCCTCAGCACCCACCTCACCAGCAACTGCAACAACAACAGCCGCAGCAGTATCCTCAGCAGCTTCAGCAGCAACATCAGCAGGGGCCAGAACCGCATCCCAGGGACCCAGGTGGTACCAGCAGCAGGAGGAGTTCCACACCCCGAACGGGCAGCAGTGTCCTGGTGACCCATGGGCCTATGGGCGTCACCAGGTCATGGGGTCATGGGCCCAGCAAGTCGAGAAGGACGAGCTGCACGGCGGGACCCAGCCCGCGGTCTAGCAGAGGCAGTGGCGACGGGTGGAAGGTGATACGGTCGCTGAGAATGCGGCAGGCGGCATACGGCGTCGGGCAGCGGACCTCCATTGTGCTGAACCTCCCCGAGGGGACCCAGTGGGACTTTCAATCTGTAAAAAGGTACTACTTTCTTGTGGAATCGCTCAGGGGGTAGGTCTTCACCGTTCATGTGAAGTTCTCATTCGCTTTTATTCATGCGTGGCCGGAGAAATTCGTGTACTCCCACCGTCGATGCTCTGCTTTTGATGAATTTCCTCATGAGCGGTAGTTGCCCTTCTAAGTTGATATCAAGTTAGCAGGGCAACTCAAGTTGATATCAACTAAGCAGGGCAACTATATGTTTTTAAAAAATAAATATAAAAATTCGAGCAAAAAAATGTTTCTATCCGTAACTAATTAGCGAGTAATTAGTGGCAAATTCTGGGTAAAAGAGATTTTGGAAAAGTTAAAGTTTTCAGGAGCTGTCCTGCTAACTTCATATGAACTTAGCAGGGCAACTATATGTTTTTAAAGTATAAATATAAAAACTCGAGCAAGAAAATGTTTCTTTCCGTAACTAATTAGCGAATAATTAGAGGCAAATTCTGAGTAAAAGAGATTTTGGAAAAGTTAAAGTTTTCAGGAGTTTTTTTCCCGTAACTAATTTGCAACAAATTAGCGCCAAATTATTGTATAATCAGAAGTTGCCCTGCTAACTTGATGGACGTCAATCGTGCGTAGATCAGAGGCTAACGCATCTGCCTACACCACGGAAGGCCCGAGTTCAACTCTCGCTCGCGGAAAATTATTAATTTATTTTTTTAGTTTTTTTTTTTTTGTGTATGTAATTTTAATTTCACAACATCATAAAATATTTTCCTTTCTTTTACAAGTCAGTCGGGACAATAAATTTGCAGGAAATTAAATTTCTTTTTATATCTTTACCAAATAAAAAGTAATTTAAAAATAATCTAAAGAAGGCCGTTTTAAATATTTATCTACAAATATCTGAGCAACATTTTATGAAGTATAGTCTTCCTTGTTTTTTCCTTGAAATTTGTCAAATTATGAAAATAATAACCTTTTTTTTCAAGTAATCAATTTCTTAAACAAAATTTTTTAACCAAAAGTAGGTATTTTTTTTTTTATAAGTTATAAAATGTTTTGTTATAAACTCTCGAATTTATAAATATAACTCTGTATTAAAAAGTTAATATTATCTAGATATTTTACAATTTCGCTTCTCATGAATTCTACATACTTTAAAATTCAATTCATAAGTTAAATGCAGTGAAAATAATTCTGTTTTATCAGCGCACGCTTAAAAAACAAAAAATTCCCAAAAGAAAATACCCTTCTAAGCAAAAGAGCATAGAATTATATATGGAGCAGAGCAGTGAACGATTCAAGTACCTGAATCTCCCGCTTACCGCATTGCTGAACTGGGCAGTATTCCTAATATCATCCCCGTTCCACACAGAATTCTTTCCTGAATTCGTTCACCGCATGAACCGCATGGGGAGGTTCCGCATCCGGCTGGGCAGAGTCGGCGACGTGCGGGTGTTCCAGCAGGTGGAGCGGCCTTGAGGAGATGCAAGTAGAGATAAGTAAGTGTAAGTTAGGTTAAGTATTATAAAAAAAAAATAAATGAATAAAGAAAACAATGGAAAAATAAAATGAAGAAAAGGAAATGGACTGGACGCGCTTTTGGTCAGGGAAGGGTTTGGAAGAGGGGTTAGAAAGAGTGGAGAGAGGGGGGAGAAGTTTTTGCAGTTTTTTAAACAAATAGGTTGCTTGGGAAAATGTAAACAATTTTGGGCCGGTTAGATCAGCTGGTGGTGAACCGACCGTTCAACTGGTTCCGAAGGGAACAGCTCAGGATCGCCCGGTTCACGAACGAACCAGCTCACCTCACCGGTTTACGTCAGGGCGGGAACGGACTAAAATTTGAATTTAAACGTCAGAAGAAGAAGTAAAGGACAGTGGAGTTTTTTTTTTTGTTTTTGGCCGAAGAAGGGGGGGGTGTGTAAGGAATCTTTTCAGTCCAGTTTTTCATTACTAAGTGCCCAGGCGGTTGGTGAGTTTGTCAGCGCGTCAGTTTAGCGGGAGCATCTGGAGCGTGAAGCATCAGAGTATCTAGCGGAGCGAAGCTTAGCGAGAGTATTCAAGTGCTGGAAGCACCGGAGTATCTGGCGGAGCGTAAGCGCTGCGTGACCACCCAGACGGCGTTGGCCGGCGAGTCGGGCGTGCACAAATTGTTAGTGATAGGGCGTCTTGTGCCGCGCTGAAGTCAGGTGTGGTGGAAAAGAGGTGAGAGTCCCATTTAAATATATATTTGTAATACTTAAATCTAAACCTCGGTGTTCTTATTGTTTCACAGCGCAATCAAACATAAATTTGTTGCAGCTAATCCTGGACGAGGCCGAGTTGTCCCATCCCAGATCTTGGACGTCGATGATGCACTATGGTCAGTACACTCAAGTGGCCCTTTAAAACCAAGCCCGTGCTTGTTAGGGTTAGGTGTAAATAGGCGCGAAAGAAAAGTATAGGTAAAAGAATGCGAGAAAATATAAACTACTATCAGGCAGCACGATTGCTATCTTGCAAGTTATATGACACATTACTTAAGGGTTCTTACCCTACTTGTAAACAACTTTGAGCCGAGAGCTTATTTCTCATAGAACTCTGTCAAGACCCAAGATTAACCCGTGGTCAGCAAATTTCTTTCCCACCCAGATCAATTTCACGCCGTCCGAATCTAACGGATGCTATAAACATCCCAGCCGATATTGTAAACATCGGAGTCCGAAGCGATCCCTTGAGTCCCCTAGAATAAACATCAATTTCCGGCCAAGCCCGAATTGCAAAATCAATTAACTAATTGCATCATCCCATTTTCCGACTCTCTTGAGTCCATTCTCTTATCAATTGAGAGTCATTCTCTTTGACAATATTTTGGGATATTAGGACAGATCTCTTAAGCCGAGGTTTGATTATTAATCAATAACCCAGAGAGCGGCAGTCGATTTTGAGATCCAATCGAAGCAGTTGATAAGTGAGAGTAAAATAAAAGGCAGTGAAGTTAAATACAACTATTGTAATAGTTAATAAGAGTTTAATAAAATAAAAATAAATTTTTAAACGTGCTGTCTAAAAAATTCCTGAAAGAAGTTTTAAAACAAAACAGTTTTCGAAAACAAAAGGAATTCGCGCCGCTCAAAAACTCAACCGATGAAATAATAAAAGTGTTTGCATCGTAAAATAGCTAAAGGTGGAAATCAATAAATGCAATAATCCTCCTTTGCTTGCAACAACCAATAAATAGTGTTTGTAACAAAAAACTCACTGCTCCAAAACTAATACTCTCAAAACAAATATCAAACAAAAATCGAAAACCAAAAGGACAAATAAAAGCGGAACAAATCAAATACAAATACAAATTCATATAAGAAGGACGACCCCAATCAAGAAGGACGACCCCAATCAGGAAGGACGACCCCAATCAGGAAGGACGACCCCAATCAAGAAGAAGGACGACCCCAAGCTACGAGAAGAAGAAAATTGAAGAGACGATTCGTGAGCGATCATATTTTTATTATTATTTAATAAGAAATTTGTAAGAAATCATATATAAAAACAAAGTGGAAGACTTAATTGCTGATTTTGAAAAATCCTCAAGATGGCAGAGCCTACAACCAGTCAGGCTGGAGCAAACAAAAGACTCCTCGTAAATCCGCCTCAAGAACATACAAACCATCAACCACCTAACAATACAGTGTTTAATGTGGGTGATTTAATTAAACAAATTGTAAATTTTGAATTGAATCCATTAAAGGAAGAGATCGTAAATTTAAGATCGCAGCTTTCTGACAAAATTAAAACGGTTGAGGATTATCAGATAGAGACCATAAATCCAGATATCAAGTGCGAAACATCTTATGAAATCATCAAATCTGTCAGAGAATATAAAGGTGAAGAAGATAAATATGTAAGTTGGAGAGAGTCAGCTGAAATAGCCATGGGGCAATATGCCAGAGGTAGTGAAAGATTTTATTCTGCCCTATCCATATTAAGAAACAAAATAACAGGTATGGCAAACGATGCCTTAACCCATAATGGCACGGTATTAAATTTCGATGCCATAATGGCCAGACTTGATTTTGTCTTTAGTGACAAACGTCAATTCATATTATTGAACAGGAATTAGGTGTTTTGAGTCAGGGTAAATTATCCATAATGGATTATTATGGAGCAGTTAATAGAAAATTAACCCTTCTAATCAATAAAACTATTATGACCTATGGTAGAAACAAACCAATAACAGCGGAATTAAATGAGAAGCATAGGAAAACAGCCCTAAGAGTTTTCATTACCGGCCTCAACGGCCAAATTTCAGATACAATTTTCTCAATGAATCCACCTGACCTACCAAATGCAATGGTCATAGTTCAGAACTAGAAAGCAACAACATGAGGGCTCATTTCGCGAATAGTTTCACAACAAATCACAGAAAACATAGTGAGCCAAATGGTCAAATAGTCCATTTCAATCACAAGCCAAAACAACCAAACAATAATTACAATAACCAGCAAAACCCTAATAATTTAAGGTTTTATAATGACCACAACCAAAATAGAAACTCTCAAGGTAATTATAATCAGAACAAAAATAATTCTTGGAACCAGGGTAGATATAATAATAACCAACAAAATCAGTGGAACACCTATAGGCAGCCACAAAATAAGCCAGAACCAATGGAGCTAGATGAGTCTATCCAGATACAGAACAGGGCTAACCAGGGTTATAATAAAAGCTATAATAAATATCCAAATAATAATTATAACCAGAACAAGTGGGGTCAAACTAAAAATTTGAGACCCAGTACACTCAGCAAGGCCAAGCTCAAAATAAAAGGGTACCTACTGGAACTGTTAACCAACCGGTTAACAAGACGATGAGACTAAATAACATTGAAGAGAGCCATTTTTAGGCCAAAGTCAGGAGGAGGCTTACCCTACTTAATTAGAAATGACCCGAAAATAAATAAAAATTAAAAATATTAATTGACACTGGGGCAACCTCGTGTTATATTAGAACAGGCATTTATAAAAACAAAATACGAGCTTCCAATATACAAAAGAGTATCTACAGTGAATGGATATTCTATAATTAAATATTATCATAAAATAACTATTTTTGATACGCCATATATTTTTATGAAATAGAAGGACTAGACTCAGATTTACTGATCGGCTATAACCTATTGAAAAAATAGGAGCTGTAATTGATACAGCTAAGGGAGTTATCAAATATAATGGGAAAGAAGAAAAATTAAATTATGATAACGGAAACCTTTTGAACCAACATTCTTTATCAGACGAAAATACCATTCTTCCATTAACAGAATTTTTAGTTAAAAAATACTTTGATGAAAAGGCTCAAATCAGATCCGAATCTGAGATGGGTAATCAAAGCGAATTTAGTTTGGGATATACAAATCCTGAGCACGCCGTCGTTGAAATATCCGACCTAAATAAAAGTTTGGAATTTAAAAATTCTGAACACGCCGTCGTTGACATATCCGACAAACATAAGATAAACAACATAAAAACATCATCTGCAGACCAAAGAAAGGATCTGGAGAATGATATATTAAATATTATCAATGAAGAGCATTCTAAAATAAATATGCAGATTCCATTTAGAACAGACATACGCGGGGAGATAAACACCGTAAACGATAGGGCCATTTACAGTAAACAATACCCTTATGCTCTATCAGCTTCAGATTTTGTAAACTCTGAAATAAGTCGAATGCTAAAGAAGAAATTATAAGGCCTAGTAGAAGTCCTTATAATTCACCCGTACTGGTAGTACCAAAAGGGTTTCAATGAAGATGGAAGTCCAAAACTCAGACTCGTAATAGATTATAAAAACTCAATGAAAACACTATACCCGATAGATACCCAATGCAGGACCCTGCAGTTATTTTATCAAATCTTGGCAAGGCCAAGTACTTTTCAACAATTGACTTGGAATCTGGATTCCATCAGATTCTCATGAATGAACCAGACATACAGAAAACATCATTTTCAATTAACAATGGGAAATACGAATTCCTAAGAATGCCTTTCGGTTTGACAAACGCTCCAAGAATTTTCCAACGAGCGATGGATGATATTTTAAGAGAACAAGTGGGTAAAACATGTCATGTTTATATGGATGACATAATTATATTTTCAAATACAATTGAACAACATTACACAGATTTAATTGTCATTATCAACATTTTGCTGAACGCAAACATGAAAATTTCGATTGAAAAATCAAAGTTTTTAAATTAGAAACAAACTTTCTCGGTTACGTTGTATCTCACAATGTGATAAAACCGATCCCGAAAAAATTGCTACAATTGTAAAATATCCGATCCCTAAAAATATTCGAGAGCTTAGAAGCTTCCTAGGTCTTACAGGATATTACAGAAAATTTGTTCAAAATTACGCAAAGATAGCTAAACCTTTAACAAAATATTTAGAAGGCCAAAACGGCAAAGTATCTAAAAAGCATCACGTAAAACTTTGATACAGTTTGATGATTCAGCTGTTGGAGCTTTTAACGAGCTCAAACAAAATCTAATTGCACAAGTAGAACTAGTACAACCAGACTACAATAAAAATTTACTCTTACAACTGACGCGTCTGACCTAGCAATTGGTGCTGTTCTTTCTCAGGAAGGAAAACCAATTACATTTATCTCTAAAACTCTAACCAAAACAGAACAGTTATATGCAACTAATAAAAGGAACTTTTGGCCATAGTATGGGCTTTTAAAACCTTCGAAATTACTTATACGGGGTTAACAACATCGAGATCTATACTGATCACCAACCACTTTCATTCTCAATTTCTCAAAAAATCCCAATATTGAAATGAAAAGATGGTATTCCTTTATTGAGAGCTATTCACCCAAAATTATTTATAAACCAGGAGCAACAAATGTTGTTGCGGACGCTTTATCAAGGATCCAAATTAATAACTTAACGGAAAGTAATGAATCGGTCTCTAATCAAAATACTCAGCATTCAGCAGAGAGTAGTTTTGAGAACGTAATACAAGAAACCCGAAAACCCTTAAATCAGTTTAAGCAACAATTGCTAATTGCAACGGGGAGGTATACGATACATGAGTCGATTAATGTTTTTGGAAACACTAGGCATATAATAGAGTTTGACACTCCGGAAAATTTAATATCACTCTTAAGAGAATATATTCCACCCAATATAACAATAGGAGTTCACTGTAATCTAGAAGATTTTATAGAATTCAAAACCACTCAAAGAAAATTTTGTAAATACATTTTTATATACTAAGACATTTGTCCAGGATGTCGAAAACGCCGAACAGATCTTTGATAATCACGGAAACTCATTGTAGAGCTCATAGGGGCTTGATGAAAATTATAGGCAGATAACTAGACTTTATTATTGGCCTAATTTATACAAAAAGCTGAAGGAATTTATAAAGAATTGCACGATCTGCAATCAGAACAAATACAATAGACATCCGGTACAGATTCCTATTGGTCAAGCACCTATCCAGAAAGAGAAGGTGAAAGTTTGCATCTTGACATCTATTACGCCCAAAATTTGATATTCATTACTTGTATAGATTCTTATTCAAAATACTTAGTCGTAAAAGAAATTTCTAATAAACTAAATATAGAAAATAAAGTTTCAGAAATTTTACTACAGTTCCCATTGGCCAAATCGTTGATGATAGATAACGAACCGAGTTTTTCTTCATCACAATTTAAATCCTTTGCACAGAGAAATGGGATATCTCTATTCTTTGCAGATCCTCGACATAGCACGTCCAACGGACAAATAGAAAGGGCACACTCTACTTTAACAGAAATAGCTCGCTGTATTAAAGATGAGCTTAATTTAGTTGATTATTCCGAAATAATAATTAAAGCAGCACAACAATATAATTTTACAATTCACTCAATAACCAACCAACGGCCTTTTGACATATTATTTAACAAAATCAAGCACGATGATATTCCTAAATTATTGCAACAAGCTCAAGAGAAAATGTTGCATTTTCATAATAAAGATAGACAAAATAAGGATTATCACGTAGGAGAGGTAATTTACGAAAAGAAACATGGGGAAAGAAACAAGCTTAATTCCAGATACAAAAACAAGTAGTTAAGGAAAACCTTCCTAATAAAGTTATTATAAATAACAGAAACCGAACTATTCATAAAGATAATATTAAATAATCTGTTTCAAATTACAGATAATGTTTTCAATAATGTACTTATTATTGCTTGTATCAACAACCAAATGCGATATTATGGATTACACGAACCATGATTTCCTTCTTTCAAGGACACCAAGGATGTTCTGATTTATAAATCATACGCAGATTTATTTCATATAACTAATATAAGTTTTTATAGAGATATAATTAATCTTGAAACAGAATTTCTAAATAGTCACGACGACAAGAATTTTCTTTGGGAAATATCCACGATTTAAAATTATCAGAATACTTATCTCAATTAATACCCAGTAGATCGAAAAGAGGCATTAATGAAATAGGCACTATCTGGAAGTGGATAGCAGGATCTCCAGACCATGATGATTTTATAACAGTCAAAATAAAATAGACGATTTAATACAAAATAATAACGATCAATTCGTTATAAATTCTAAAATATTTAAAGAGATAAAATCTTTGTCTGAACAATTCAAAACAGCCTTTAAGAATCAAGAAATTCCACTTAGAAAATATCGTCTGCGCTTGCTTACTTACGATCTTATGAATTTAATGGACACAATTACACTCGCAAAAATTGATGTATTTAATACAAAAATTCTAAACAATGATTGTTTGGTCATGCCCTCCCCAGGCCCAGCAGCAGCCGAAATTGCACGCATAGTTATCTGCATTTATCTATGCACAACCTCGGCCTTTGCCTAAGCACAGCTTCGGCCGCCTATTTTGCCAGTTTCAGGAGATCAATTCGGGCGCAGCATAGTTGCTGTTCGCTTCTCTTACTTCTCGGGCGCAGCATAGTTGTTTTATTTTACTTCTCGAGCGCAGCCAATATTGCTGTCCGCTAATCTTGCTAGGGCATAGTTGCCTAGGTGTACATAACTTTACATTTGCCTGCGCGGCCCAATAAACATATTGAAATTGATGAAACAATCGCGATTGTTTTTATTAAGTTAGTGAAAAAGCTCACTGGCTCAACATTTGGTGACCCCGACGTGATTAACATTATCGTTAAACAAATAATTCGTTTTAAATAGTTAATGCTTGTCCCCTTGCATTGCCTCGCGTTTCGGTACATATATACGTGCGCCCAATACATAACTCTATTTGCGTTCATCGACCACCGCTGTCTTCGGTGGTAGTAAATGCACAGTGATCCTCAACTATCACAGAAGCGGCGTTTAATTGCGGATTCCCTTTTGGCCTATATAACCTGCAAACATTTGATATTAAAATGTCGCTCGATCCACTGTTTTACAAGCTGAAGGCTTTAGCGTTGCTCAATCGCATTAAAGGCCTCCGCACCCTGCTCACCAGGAGTAAAATGAGTGATATATAGTCTGGAGCTAGAAATCCGATTGGAAATGGTTGAAATTAAAGGCAATGTTTTCGTTGGCCCATGATAAGTTGGAGGAGCTGGACTACGATGAGATTGGCAGCAAAACTCGGGAAGATTTTGATGAGGTGCTGGTGGATCTGCTGACTGATTTACACCGTGAAATTGGAAGGAGACATGAACAGACCCCAGTCCTACGGAGTCCAAGCTGCAAGAATTCATCGAAGGCTGCACGGAATTCGCCAGTAGTCCTATGCCGGTGTCCGTTCCCCAACCAGAGCCACCTCCGTGGGCGGAGCGCTCATCCACATGCCCACGTCTGTTCTATCATGACGGCCACGGTAGAGATAGTTTCAGAACAGCTCGACCTGGCCTCTATCCTGCCACCGACGGGCCACAGCCGCATCCTCTCCGACGCGGACGTGGGCAGCGCCAATGTCCGCGTGACACGAGCCTCGGTGATGGGCGAGAACGGCGCCAAAGGCGGAGCAGCCTGTGGCGGCGGCGAGAATGCCAGCGGGTCCGAGGAGGACGAGGAGGAGGAGGACAGCGACGACTTCTGGCACACCTCCGTCGGCAAGTTCAAGTTCGCGCTGGACACGCTGCCCAGCCGCTGCAGTATATCCATCAGCTGTTGACGAAATCCCACGATCAAGCCGGAATGCTCTACGTGCTGCAGTGCCTCAACACGATGGCCCTGCATGGCGATGTCTGGCCAAGGCAGCGCGGGAGCAGCGTGGCTTCTTCATCTGGTGCCAGGAGAACCTGCTGATCAAGAACCTGGGGAGCTTTGCAACGCGGAGCACTCGCACATCTGCCAGGTGGGCGTGCCTGCTGCTGCACTACATCACGCTGCCGTGCCTGACCAAGATGTTGTTGCAAGCCCTAGTCTTGCAACGGGGGATGATGTTTGGTCATGCCTCCCCAGGCCCAGCAGCAGCCGAAATTGCGCATAGTTATCTGCATTTATCTATGCACAACCTCGGCCTTTGCCTAAGCACAGCTTGGCCTATTTTGCCGAAGCTATCGGTCAGTTGTCATTCGATCGTTCAATACGAGAGATCAATTCGGGCGCAGCATAGTTGCTGTTCGCTTCTCTTACTTCTCGGGCAGCATAGTTGTTGTTCGCTTATTTTACTTCTCGAGCGCAGCCAATATTGCTGTCCGCTAATCTTGCTAGGGCATAGTTGCCTAGGTGTACATAACTTTACATTTTGCCCTGCGCGGCCCAATAAACATATTGAAATTGATGAAACAATCGCGATTGTTTTTATTAAGTTAGTGAAAAAGCTCACTGGCTCAACAATGATGATATACAAGAAATTTATAAACACGAAAATAGACCGGTAATCTTAACAGACCTTTTAGATATATCTGAATTTAAAATCGCTCTGCACAAAGATCTTATTATAATTTACATAAAATACCCTATTATTACCGATCGTTGTGACGTTTACAATTCAAGATCCATTTCACATAATGATGGAAAACTATTAATTGATAATCATGTCGCAAAATGTAGAAATAAGTACTATGTAATGTCTAATTTTAAGACAGAAATATTTAATAATTATTGCACACTTAACCCAGAAGATTCTTGTTTCACAAAATTACTAAATGGAGAAAAATCTTTTTGTAATAAAATCCGAGAAAAATAAAAATGTAGATGTTATCCAAGATGGAGCCCTTTTTGTAAATGGAGATAATACAGTTAATGACACTCATTTAATTGGTTCATATTTAATAACCTTTTAATGGCACCTAAAATTAATAATATATCTTACACCAATGTAGAAAATAAGATATTGGAATACATCACTGCTCGAAATATACAGATTTTTAGTATCCGAATATATTATATCTAATGATTCGGAACTCTCGTTCGATAATATTATACTAAATCCTTTTGTTCAAATCAAACAAACTCAAATACCAATTTCGTTAATATTAATCATATTCACTTATATATTTAATCATTATGGTTATAATCAAATTCAGAAAATTTGTAATATTCAAACCAAGGCAAATTCATATAGAAATTGAAAACAATATGTCCGAAAATGATATAAATAATATTCCCGACAATGGTAATACCCTAGAAAATATCATCGTCGAATTAACCAATCAATTACATTCAATATACCCATCAGTTCCAATGAATCGGGACGATTCAATTTAGAATGGGGGAGTTATATGACACATTACTTAAGGGTTCTTACCCTACTTGTAAACAACTTTGAGCCGAGAGCTTATTTCTCATAGAACTCTGTCAAGACCCAAGATTAACCCGTGGTCAGCAAATTTCTTTCCCACCCAGATCAATTTCACGCCGTCCGAATCTAACGGATGCTATAAACATCCCAGCCGATATTGTAAACATCGGAGTCCGAAGCGATCCCTTGAGTCCGCTAGAATAACATCAATTTCCGGCCAAGCCCGAATTGCAAAATCAATTAACTAATTGCATCATCCCATTTTCCGACTCTCTTGAGTCCATTCTCTTTATCAATTGAGAGTCATTCTCTTTGACAATATTTTGGGATATTAGGGACAGATCTCTTAAGCCGAGGTTTGATTATTAATCAATAACCCAGAGAGCGGCAGTCGATTTTTGAGATCCAATCGAAGCAGTTGATAAGTGAGAGTAAAATAAAAAGAGCAGTGAAGTTAAATACAACCTATTGTAATAGTGAATAAGAGTTTAATAAAAATAAAAAATAAATTTTTTTAAACGAGTCACTAACGGGATACTTAATTTGCATGTGTACTAAGTGGGTTAAGATTGATGTTTTTAGTTTAGGAAGTGTTGTGTGATTTTGTTAGTTTTTTGTCAATCTCATGGAATGGATGTAAAATTTTGAAGTCTAGTGTAAGTTAGTTTAAGGCGAAGACGGGTGCACAATAAATTACAATAAATAAAGGCAACAAATTAACAGTGACAGTGACACAAACAAATAAAGTGAAATCAAAAATTTTGTTTATTTTTTTTTTATGCTTAAAAATTATTGTTAAAAACAAATAATTGTTGCTCGCGTCGCGCTATTGTGAATTAACACTATTCGTGTCGGTCGTGAAAAAATCGTTCTGCCTGCGCCGAATTACAGCCATCACCGAGGGATCACTCCAAAGGAAAGAGTCTGTTGGATATATATATTTAAATACCGCAATCAGGAGAAAGAGGTATTTGTGCAAAAAATTGAAAGCTCGAGTTTAAGACAAATTAAATATGTGTTCATTGTTTGTGCTGAAAAATTGCGTCTCGCTTTCAATTTTTGGCACGTATGAATATAGTAGAGCTAGCTTTGCATGTTTAAAATTATTTAACTTATATACATATATATTTGTTTAAAAAATACATACATACATACATATCTATATTGAACCGCTTTGGACGCAACATTTATTTGAAGTATTATTGTATTACTGCAATCACTGTCGCCCCCTCTCCCCTCTCTCGCTAAAACTCGCATTAACAGTTGGGAAGTTAATCCAAGCCGCACACCATTACATACACACAAGCCTTTCGCTTTCGCTTGTGCACCGGTGCAAACGTTGTTGTTGTTGGGCCCTTTTCGTTTGGCGCGCTCAGATTAGCGGACCGCCAAGTGACGCGCTACCCTATATTCGACGGGTATATACTTTTGGCGTCATTTGCACCCACTATTAATATTGATACTGCGTTACTTGATTTTCAATTTAAATCATTTTCGTTGTGGTTCTCATCAGAAAATAATTTACTAAACTATTCGAACATCAATTTATTAATTTGTTAATATTATATATTAATCGATTTTTTTTTGGTTTAATTCGATAATTTTTTGATTCGAAAGTTTATTAAACCTTCGTTGTCGTCGTCTGATTGAGAAGATTTCGGCCATTTAATTTATTTATTTGAATTTTAATAAATAAATAACTTTAGGTACAATGAGTACCGAAATAAAAAATAGGTCAGTTCTAGAAGAGCTGAAAAGCAAGCTCCAAAATCGGGTTAAAACTATTAGCCGCTTGAACGACCGTTTAGAACAGGGATCGATTCCGATTCTCGAGGAAGAATTCAAATGTCGACTCGAAAACTTAAATGCATCAATTAATAAGGCAAATCAATTGCAAGAACCGATAGAAGACATAGATTGGAAGAATTATGTATAATGACCAAGGCAATAATAATGTCGCTTTTAGCTGCCTTAAAAACAGCCAGCAACAGCGAAACATCTGGATTAGCTGCTGTACCACCAACTCGTGCGCGACTTCCGAATTTGGCATTGCCAAAATTTAGTGGAAATTATTCGGAGTCTAAAAATTTCATCAGCCTATTCGAAACTTTGGTCCATAAAGACGCCAGCATTCCAGTTATCGAAAAATTTAACCATTTAATTCATTGTTGCTCTGGTGAAGCTTTAGGAGCAATTAAAGCATACCAAGTCACTGAGAGCAACTACGAAAAGGCAATGGCCAGCTTAAAAAATGTTTACGATAAAGAATGCCTAATCTTTATGAATAATATTTCAACATTGTTTAGTCTTCCGAAAATATCGCATCAGTCAGCATCCTCCTTGAGAAACCCTATCGATACTGTTTCGTCGATTTACGGTTCTCTGTTATCGATAGGAGATAATACAAAAATTTCGAATGCAATGTTGATTTATTTGGTATTGAATCGAGTCGACCCAGTGACCAAACAAAAATGGGAGGAACAGCTCGATTATGAAGCTTTGGTCCGATTTGGAAAAAATTTTGAATCGCCGATATCAGCATCTATCCGCTGAAGAGTCGACTAAGCCAAGGCAAGACAAATTAGTGTCGAGCAAGCAACATAACCGTAGCTCATTTTCGTGTTCCTCCTCCAACAGCAAGCCTCAGCAAACTTGTAGCTACTGCAATGCAGCCAATCATTCACTGACAAGTTGTAGTCCGTCTGCCCCCTTATGTATCAATTGTTTTTCGAAAGGACCATACTGTTTCAAAATGCAAAGGCAAAAGGTGTCGAGCTTGCGACCGCTCGCATCACATTCTACTCCACAGATATACAGTGCTGATAACAGTTTAGCGTTGCCACTCCCCAAGAGAGTATCTCTCCTCCTTTTAACCAAGATCAGCCTTCCACGTCACATGTTTTGCATGCCACGTCATTGGACAGGGTGATTTTGGCTACGTCGATCGTAAGTGTCCGAACAAAGAGCGGTGACTACGTGTTAGCCCGAGCACTGCTGGACTCTGGGTCCCAAATCAATTTTATAAAGAAAGAACTGGCTAACCGCTTACAGATCCGTAGAGAGGAGTCGTGTATCAACTTACTTGGTATTGGCGAGTCCAATTCTCAAGTGAAGAAAAAGGTACACACAGTGGTGAAGTCGCGAATAAATGGTAGTGAGTTATCATCCTGATCAATCGATGAATATCAGTGATTGGAAGATCCCAAAGAACCTACCATTAGCAGACCCTTATTTTTACAAGTCTCAAGAAATTGATATGTTATCCAACTCTGCAAAAGACCCTTCTTGGTTGGGCTGTCTCGGTCAGATACAAATCTTCCATCCCGAAACAAGTTGTGAATAGTTTCAGTTGTAGTGAAGAGCCCTTAGTATCGATTGAGAGCACACTACAGAAGTTTTGGTCACTGGAGGATATGCCATCTCCAAAGAAAATTCTATCGCCTGAGAACAAGTTATGTGAAGACTACTCGGAACTACTACGGAAGACTACTCAGTTATTGCCATCAGGTCGTCTCGAAGTAAGACTGCCGTTTAAGTCCGATCCAAATGGGTTAGGCAACTCCTTTGAGGTTGCAAAACGGCGGTTTTTGTCGCTTGAGAGAAGGTTGTCTCGAGATCCTTACATGAAAGCCATGTACTTGGAATTCATGGAAGAATACCTCGCGCTAGGTCATATGTCGCCTACAGACAACAAAATTCCTTCCGCTCCCCATTATGTTATACCTCATCAATGTGTTTTGAGGCCCCAGAGTACGTCCACTAAACTACACGTCGTTTTCGATGCGTCTTGCAAGACGTCGTCTCAAGTGGCCTTAAATGTCCTGATGGTTGGGCCGACAATTCAAGAAGAGTTGTACTCCACTCCACTCCGCTTCCGGCTGCACAGGTATGCCCTGACTGCCGATGTAAAAAGATGTATCGCCAAGTGATGGTTCATGAAGCGGATAGGCAGTTTCAACTCATAGTGTGGAGAAGAGACCCCTCTGAATCCTTGAGATTGTATAAGCTCAACACCGTAACGTATGGTACTGGACCAGCCCCATTTCTGGCTATTCGGTGTTTAAAAAGGTTGAGTGAATCAGCAAAACTTTCATTTCATAGAGCTGCTGACGTAATTGGATCCGACTTTTACGGTGATGACATGTTAACTGGTGCTGCATACGTAGAGGAGCTAAAGACGAATAAGTCTGAAGAGTCTTAGGTTCTTCAAACAGCAGGATTTGAATTGACAAAGTGGTTTTCAAACTCACCTGAGGTCACTGCATCTGAGAGCACAGTTAAGTCGATACCTATCTCGGGTTCAGAGTCAACGATGGCGTTAGGAATTTCGTGGTTGCCAAGCGAAGATGCCTTTAAGTTCAAAATTAACACATCTGTCATGGGTCTCCGAGCGACAAAACGGAACATACTATCGGTAACATCGAAGCTGTTCGACCCCCTCGGCTTATTAAGTCCCATAGTAATTAAAGGAAAGATCCTATTGCAGGAACTTTGGCTTAATAAATTAGATTGGGATGAGTCGATTCCTATACATTTGGAAACGGCATGGAATATGCTAAAAAGCACCCTGTCTCAACTGGACGATACGATGCATACCGAACCGATGTCACCGGTACAGTTACATGCCTTTGCTGACGCATCCTTGAGAGCATATGCAGCTCGCGTCTATATTCGTAGTTAAACTGCCGAAGGTTTCGAACTATCGTTGTTGACTTCCAAGTCTAAAGTAGCGCCGCTCAAGATTAAAAAGCTTGAGTTATGTGCCGCTCACCTTCTCGCAGATCTCTCCCATAGAATCAAACCTTTATTAAAAGTCCCTATCGAACGAATAGTATACTGGTCGGATTTTGAAGTTACTCTTCATTGGATTCGATCTCATCCATCTTCGTTGTCGACATTCGTTTCGAACAGGGTAGCGGAGATTCAAGAATGGTCAGGAGAAGCTATATGGCGGCATGTACCAACAAACCAGAACCCAGCAGATATTGTTTCGAGAGGTTGTGACGTCGACGAACTTGGGCAGTCAATCTGGTTTACTGGACCAACGTTTTTGAAGGACGAGGAAGAAAACTGGCCCAAAAATGCACATTTCGAGCTGAAAGAGGAAGTCTTGCGACAGGAGGCAAGGAAGACTAAGGTCGGACTGACCGCTGCTGTGCAAACTTCAGAGTTGCTGGATGTCATCGCTTATATTTTCCGCTTCATAAGAAAATGCAAAGACAAGAGTATAGTTTTCGAAAAAACTCTGTCTCCGACTGAATACATTGAAGCTTTTCATAAAATTGTTGAAATTGTACAAAAGCACAAGTATCCAATAGAAATTGAAAAAGTTCTTAAAGGCGCCAATGTTGGCCCTAGTCTTTAACGTTTGAACCCTTTCATTCATGAAGATACGGGCACTTGGTGCAAATTTTCGTTGTTGCGAGTTGGGGGGCGACTAGCTAACGCTCCTATATCGTATGATGCCAAGTTTCCCTTGCTGTTGGCGAAACGCTCCCACTTTGTGCAAAGCTACGTCCGGCATCTGCACCATTCAAACTTTCATATCGGTCTACGAGCACTTGTGAGCATCCTACGACAGCGTGTTTGGATCGTAAACGCTCAGGAACTCTGCAGTCAGACAGTTCGATCATGTGTGCGCTGCTTTAAATGCAAGCCTCGACTGATGACACAAATCATGGGAAATTTACCCGCAGATAGACTCCGTGCTCTCCGCCCATTTGGGATATGTGGCGTTGATTTTTGTGGCCCTGTCTATACGACTTTAAAACTTCGAGGAAGGCCTCCGTACAAGTCTTACATTGCCCTGTTTGTTTGCTTTGCGTCCAAGGCGGTTCACTTAGAAATTGTTTCAGATCTAAGCACTGACTCCTTTTTATTGGCTCTTCAAAGGTTTATTGGTCGCCGAGGATGCCCCCAAACAATTCATTGCGACAACGTGACGAACTTCGTCGGAGCAAGTCGCCACTTCAGGCTCTTCGCGAAAGAATCGAGGAGCCGGACGCGATTCGCGAATTCGCATCAAGAAGCGGATGCGAATTTGCGTTCACACCCCTCGGGCTCCGCACATGGGCGGACTATGGGAGGCAGGTGTCAAAACTGCCAAGCACCTACCCTACGAGCGGTGGGCAGCGCGCTCCTCAACGCAGAAGAGCTGGGGACAGTCCTCGTCGGGATCGAAGCCGTGATGAACTCGCGGCCTCTCGGAGCGATCAGCCAGGACCCAAGCGACGGAGAGGCGCTAACTCCCGGACACCTGCTGACAGGCGGGCCGCTCCTCGCAGCACCAGCACTCCGGACCCCGGACCAGGCGGGTCTCAGTTGCTTGCGGCGATGGCGGCTTGTCTCGTCAGTCAGCAAACGTTCTGGCGGCGATGGTCCCGGGAGTATGTGCTGGGCCTACAAATTCGGGGCAAGTGGCATCAGCAGCAGGACAACATCAAGGAGGGACAGCTCGTCGTCGTGGCAGAGGACAACCTTCCGCCTCAAGAGTGGCTCCTGGGAAGGATCATCGCGACACACGCAGGAGAGGACGGCATGGTCAGGGTTGTAGATCTTAGAAGGAGCGATGGCGGAGTGTTACGGAGAGCGATCCACAAGCTGGCGCCACTACCAGTGGTTTGAAGCCGTGCAGGCGTCCAACGGGGCCGGCGCTGTGTGATTTTGTTAGTTTTTTGTCAATCTCATGAATTGGATGTAAAATTTTGAAGTCTAGTGTTAGTTAGTTTAGGGCGAAGGCGGGAGCACAATAAAACTCTCTCTCGCTCTTTGCGTTTTCGCCCCGCCTTCGCCAACCTTCGTTAAGCTAGGCTCTAAGCATATAATTGTGAGAATAATATATTGTCGTAAAATTGAAGTCGAAGCGCAAACACGGATTTTTCGTTCTGCCGAATTAAAAGTAATTTCTTGCCACCAAAAGTTTTCGGTTTTCTTTCATAAACTATTTCTAATAAACTAATTAGAAAATTCAGGAAGGCTATCTACAGATGAGGTAATTTTGTACAAATCATTATAATTTGCACATAACACTCTAAAGGGTTCATGCATTTCATACGATGTTCTGCAGTGGTGCAAAACTAAAGGCAGATAGGATCTTGTGGTTCTATAGGGTACGGTTGACTAGATCCTACGTCAGGATCAGATTGTACATGGACAATTAACATCGTTCTACGGTAGGAAGGAAGGTTAATCAGGAGAAGTCTACTAGAATAAGAGTGCAACCTAAGGTTTGCATCCCAGTTTAAGCCACGAAGAGCGAAAAGTAAAATGTTCTCTTGAACTGACTCAATGCGTTTGCTGTGAACGTCCCACTGGGGACTCCAAACGCAAGATCCATATTGTAAAATAGGACGAACTAACGAAGTGTTTAAATTCTTCGTGACGTAGGGGTCATCGAATTTCTTCGACCACCGTTTAATAAATCCAAGCACACTCCTGGCTTTATTCACAATGCACGAAATATGATCAATAAACTCCAGTTTAGGATCTAGGCGGATACCCAAATCGTCAACTAGAGTGATCCTTTCCAAAGAGCAGCAGTTCAGCGTATAAGTCGCAAGCATGGGAGACGTGAGAATGTCATCAGCTTGCACGGAGCCATTTAGGTTTAAGAAAATTGGATTGCACCATGTTTGAAAGTTATTAAGATCTGTTTGTAAATCCGACTGCCAAGCGCTGTCCTTGTATTGCACACAAAGTTTAACATCGTCAGCGTACATGAGTACTCTGGAGTTAGTCAAGACTTTGGGCAGCTCGTTAATAAATAATGTAAAGTACGGGACCCAGGTGACTCCCTTGCGGGACACCAGAGGTCACCGGAGAACATTTGACAAGTGGTTTTAAAGAGGACTTTTGCGTCCTGCCATTCAGATAACTTGAGGTCCACCTAAGAATCGACAGGAAACCCATTGAGTCGAGTTTCCTATAAAGAAGGGAATGATTAACGGAGTCAAATGCTTTACTGAAATCAGTATAGATCACATCTGTCTGCAAATTTTGTGGAAAGCTCCTTATATTGAAAGAAGTGAGCTCCAGAAGATTAGTAGTCATTGATCTTCGTTTAATATCCATGTTGGCATGGAGAAATTACTGATCTACACAGGTGCTGCAAATATGGAGCAATTACGCTTTCGAAAAGTTTTGGGATGGCTGACAACTTAGGGATTCCTCTATAGTTCTTAGCATCCACTTTGCTACCTTTTTTGTGGAGAGGATTTAACGAATGATTCCTTCCAAATAAGGGGAAATTGGGAAGTTTCTAAGGAT
Source organism: Drosophila triauraria (assembly GCA_014170255.2). NCBI lineage: Eukaryota > Metazoa > Arthropoda > Insecta > Diptera > Drosophilidae > Drosophila > Drosophila triauraria. The sequence goes on from JABJVT010000007.1 coordinate 12,027,869, forward strand.
AAGGTAAACAATTTCAGAAGGGGACTGCACAGGGACTCGGCACAATACCTAAGCACACAGCCTGGTATTCCGTCGGAACCTGGAGAATAAACCGGCTTGACACGTTGAATATTCAAAAGAAGGGAGCTTTCGTTTAAGCTAGGACTGAAGATTAGGTTTGATTTGGGCATGCTATAAGAATAGGTTTGGTTTGAATCGGATGACGGAGAATAAGTAGTTTAAAAAAACTGAGCAAAAAATCGGCGATTGCCTGATCATTGTTTGCTATCGTATTTTCAAGTGAAAGTACGTTTAGTGTTGACCCAATTATAAATCTGTTTTGGGTCCGGCGCAAACTGAACCCTACAACGAGTTAAAAAGTTTTTATAACACTGCGCGTTAGGCACGGTAAAGAATGAACAGCTTGAGAACCGTTACGTTTACTAAACCAGGGAGGCTTATTTGAGATTGACGGATAGTAAGCGAAACACATTCGGTAAAAAAGGAATTTATGGCATTGTAAAATATATCCATGACACCCACCATGTCAGTGCACATGTAGAGATCGGACCAATCAAATTCAGATATGAAATTATTCAGCCGTCGAAAATCCGTCTTACGAAAGCAGTGGACTTCTTATCTGGCCGATCAGACTTATTCTCCAAAGCAGTCCCAATATCGATAGTCACGTCGAAAGTAGGATGGTATGGATCTTCGGGTTGCGTCAAGGGCGGGACCCTAACCAAACTGACTCTTACCGGATCAGAGACAAAGCTGGACCTCTGCTAGACCTCTGCTTTGTCTCTGCTTTGTCTCTGATCCGGTAAGCGATCTAAGGAATTTCGTACATGGTTGACTTGAAACAACGAAATGTCAAACTAGCCATCAATAAAATCATGACGTGCAGTAGTTAAAAGTGTGTTAGAGGATTCAGTTGTGGACCAAATAGCTCCAGGAATGTTAAAATGACCTAGAACAATTAAATGGACCCTATCCGAAAGTCTATTGGAGACCGACTGGATAGCGGAAAGGTGGTTTCAATGAATAGGAAGTTGCGACAAGGGAGGAATGTAGGAACATGTACTAAAAGTAAAACTGCCATTATATGATAGCTTCACATAAAAGAATTCAACATCGTTGCATTCCTCGAAAGCTAATACTTCAGACGTGAGGTTTGAGTCAACCGCAATGAGGACCCCGCCCCCTCGCCTGGAAGGCCGATCAAGCCTGTACGTTGTGTACACAGCTGGAAAAACTTCGGAGCTTAGGATCTCCGGCTTCAACCAGGTTTCTGTGAACACAATCACCTGGGAAGCCAAGGAAACACTATCAGAATGCCATTTAAGAAGCTTACTACGATATTGGGACTGCTATGGAGAATTATTCTGATCGGCCAGATAAGAAAGTTGACTGCTTTCGCAAGGCGAATTTTCGACGGCTGAATAATTTTATATCTGAATTTGATTGTTCCGATCTCTACATGTGCACTGACATGGTGAGTGCCATGGATATTTTTTACAATGCCATGAAATCCTTTTTTACCGAATGTGTTCCATTATACTATCCGTCAATCTCAAATAAGCCTCCCTGGTTTAGTAAAGAGTTGACTCGCCTCAAAAATGTCAAGGACAATCTCTGTTCTAAATTTAAACGTAACGGTGCCAAGCTGTTCATTCTCGCTATTTAGCGGCTTGGTCAAAGTTTACCGTGCTTAACGCGCAGTGTTCTAAAAACTATTTGACTCGTTGTAGAGTTCAGTTTGCGCCGGACCGAAAACAGTTGTATAATTTATAAAACGTTAGCCTATTACACATCCTTCCTCGCTTTCATTTGAAAATACGACAGCAAACAATGATCAGGCAATCGCCGATATTTTTGCTCAGTTTTTTCAAACTACTTATTCTCCGTCATCCGACTCAAACCAAACCTTTTCTTATAGCAAGCCCAAATCAAACCTAATCTTCAGTCCTAGCTTAAACGAAAGCTCACTTCTTTTGCATATTCAACGTGTCAAGCCGGTTTATTCTCCAGGTCCCGACGGAATACGAAGCTGTGTGCTTAGGTATTGTGCCGAGTCCCTGTTGAGTCCCCTTCGAAATTGTTTATATCCTTAGAATCTTCCCAATTTCCCCTTATTTGGAAGGAATCATTCGTGATTCCTCTCCACAAAAAGGTAGCAAGTGGATGCTAACAACTATAGAGGAATCTCTAAGTTGTCAGCCATCCCAAAACTTTTCGAAAAAGTTATTACTCATTTGCAGCATCAGTAATTTCTCCATGCCAACATGGATTTATTAAACGAAGATCAATGACTACTAACCTTCTGGAGCTCACTTCTTTCATTATAGAGGGCTTTCCAAAAATTTGCAGACAGATGTGATCTATACTGATTTCAGTAAAGCATTTGACTCCGTTAATCATTCCCTTCTTTATAGGAAACTCGACTCAATGGGATTTCCTGTCGATCTTCTTAGGTGGACCTCAAGTTATCTGAATGGCAGGACGCAAAAAGTCCTCTTTAAAAACCACTTGTCAAATGTTCTCCGGGTGACCTCTGGTGTCCCGCAAGGGAGCCACCTGGGTCCCTTACTTATTACATTATTTATTAACGACCTGCCCAAAGCCATGACTAACGCCAGAGTACTCATGTACGCTGACGACGTTAAACTTTGTGTGCAATACAAGGACAGCGCTTGCCAGTCGGATTTACAAACAGATCTTAATAACTTTCAAACATAGTGCAATGCAAACTTATTAAACCTAAATGGCTCCAAATGCAAGCTGATGACATTCTCACGTGTCTCTCCCATGCTTGCGACTTATACGCTGAACTGCTGCTCTTTGGATAGGATCGCTCTAGTTGACGATTTGGGTATCTGCCTAGATCCTAAACTGGAGTTTATTGATCATATTTCGTGCATTGTGAATAAAGCCAGTGGTGTGCTTGGAGAGTATTATGTGCAAATTATAATGATTTGTACAAAATTACCTCATCTGTAGATAGCCTTCCTAAACTAAAAACATTAATCTTAACCCACTTAGTACACATGCAAGTTTATATTTCCTCGCATTCTTTTACCTATACTTTTCTTTCGCGCCTATTAACACCTAACCCTAACAAGCACGTGCTTGATTTTAAAGGGCCACTTGAGTGTACTGACCGTAGTGCATCATCAACGTCCAACAGATTAAGAAATCGTAATAACGAATGAAAGCGACCATTGCCGTCCGCCGGAATATTCATGCCTTGATGTAGAATGTTCTCGAGCCGTCCACAATTGATTTCTTGTCGATATCAGGCTTCAAATTCCATATTTTCGGATTCTTCTGGAATGAGTGAATTTTGCAAGCTCCACCTTTCTTGATATTTTTCGTCAACTTCAGTGTTGAATAATTCCAAATTTGGTCTGACGTCTCCACACGATTCTCCCCCCGTATTGTTTAACTTCGGTCTGGCATAAATCCTCCAACTGAGCCCTCCACGAGGGTGCCGGCTGGGCAATGGGCATTGCATTATCACGGATAACGGGTAATGCATTGCCGCTTGCTTTGTCCGGGGTAATACAGTATCAAGCTAAGGCTACGATTCAATCCATGCGGCCCTCCAAAGCCGGAGGAAATGAATCAGTAGCCATGGTTGGAGGTGCCTGGCGGTAGGTTTAAAACGCAGTGGGCGGTTCCCCGGAAAATCAATTAGTATGAACGGTACGAAGAAAGAAACTGGGGCTATAATGTCAGCCTAAACGTCGGTGGAAGGCGTGACTGCTACCACCGGTGGGCACGGGGAGAAGCAGTCCTCTCTGCGTGTCGCCTGCGGTCACACCTCTGGTATGGCGGGAGCAGGTCATACCAGTTGCAACGCTACTGCCACTACTACAAAACCACCGCTGGGCAAGCTAAGCCGCACAGGTGTCGTCGTCGAGACAGACATAGACCTGGAAAGCGTGCAGCTTACGCCCGGAGACGAGAAGAAACTTCTCCGCTCGCCAAAGCCAGGCACTAGTCAAAATCCAGAGCCGGCTTCAGGACAAGCCCAACGTCTCCATTGAGTAGAAGGAAAAGCTGGCCTGGGCAGAGCAAAGGATTGAGGAAAGCCGGCTGCACTTCACAAAACTCCCACAACTGGCGTCGAAAGGTTTCGCCAATAAGGTGGAGGAGATGCTTGCCAACAAAAGGCAACGCTCCTCCGAGAGCTTCGCTAAGGACGCTCCGGTGAGCAAGCGGCAACGCAGGCCCAAGGAGGTGAGTCCTCCACCAAAGGCGAAGAAGACAGCGAAAACAAAGGTCAGTGAGGTAACCAAACGACATTTGATCGGGGCACTCATTGACCGGAGCACCGAAAATGGCAAGATAACCGAGGCGCGGTGGATGAAAGTGCATGCGCGACTCGTAAAATCGCTGTTTACACGGATGAAGGAAGACCCCAGGCTCCCATGCAGACATTCGATGGTGAATGGGGTAAAAATCCTGAAGTGTATGGACGACCCGACTCGGAAGTGGCCGACTTTGTGGGAGGGGGCCAGGCTAGAGGTGGTGGACAGGGAGTTAATCCCATCCATACCGAAGGTGAAGGTACTCTTTCCCACCGCAATCCAAGGGGACCGTGCGCTGAAGCTACTACAGCGACAAAACCTCGATATCCCAACCGCTGACTGAAGGGATCCTCCACACTGCGAGCCCACTACCCAACGATTCGGGCTAATGTGTGGTCCTTCAGATCCACGATTCGGGAAGATGGCGTGAGGCATGGGTAGCGTGTACCTACGGCTCAAAAAGCGCCACCCCGAGGACAAGAATGCGCAGGACCTAGGCTTAGGACCTAGGTCTGGAGTCCATCGTCGATGCCGCCCAGGATCTGACGCTGGAAGGTTCGAAGTAGGAGGAAGACGGTGACCTGACCTGACCGTCATTACTACCTTATCTCTACTTATCTCCTCTACGGCCGCTCCACCACAGCGTCGCCGACTCTGTCCAGTTTCGGGCAGGTTCAGGACTATCGATGTCTGCTGCCCGACGCCGTACGCCGCCTGCCGCCTTCTCAGCGATCGCAGCACTTCGGGCGGCCAATTCCGCTCTTCCACCCGTCGCCACTGCCTCTGCCAGCCAGCTCGCTGGGTCCCGCCGAGCAGCTCGTCCTTCTCGTCATGCTCCGCCCATGACCCCATGACCAGGTAACGCCCATAGGCCCATGGGTCACCCGGACACTGCTGTCCGTTCGGGGTGGGTATCTCCGCCTGTCGCCTTGGGTCCATGGGACGCTGTCGCGGCACCTGCTGCGTCGCGCACTGCTGGCCTTGCTGCGGATGCGGATGTTGCAGCTGCGGCTGCTGCGGTTACAGTTGCGGCTGTTTTTGATACTGTTGCTCGTGCTGTATAGGCTGCTGTATCCTGTTCCTTTAAACTGGCCTTTAGCCAACGGGTCTTTACTGTTCTCCACTGCTTGTAGACGCCTCACCTGGTGATGCTCCAGAGTGACGCTCTGTCCACTCTTTAAGTCTTGTTATCTGCGCTGGGTCTACGAGCTGTTCTCGTGCCCACGCAACGAACCCTCTGCGTAACTCGCATACGTTCGCTGCCAATTCAAGTCCGAACTCCTGGCTATACACCAGTAACTCTTCCTTGATTAATTTATATATTCAGCTAGTGCTCGCTATCGTGAAAAGTGCTCGCTATCCAAGAAAAAAAAATTTCCCTTTCTCTTAAATATATCTATAACTAAGATCATTCTTATAGGCACAGCGACCCTAGTTCGGGCGCCAGTTTAACGATCTGGGGCGGGACAGCTCGGCCTCGTCCAGGATAAGCTGCAACAAATTTATATTTGTTTGCGCCGTGAAACAATAAGAACACCGGGGTTTAGATTTAAGTATTACAAATATAGGAGGACTTTCGCTAAGCTTCGCTCCGCTAGATACTCTGGTGCTTCACGCTCCAGATGCTCCTGCTAAGCTGATGCGCTGGCAAACTCACCGTCCGCCTGGGCACTTACAAAGTACGAAGCGGAAGAAAATAATGAAAAACTGGACTCGTTTGGTCAAAGGGAATCCTCCCAAAGACTTACTGCTTTATTGCAGCTGCTAAAACTGCTCTGTTCTGCAGTCCCCTGAAGTGATCCTTGGCTCGTTTCCCAAGGAGTCACTTTCACTAGCACTAGCACTGGTCACTGGTCACTGACAAATCCACTGCGACCTAAACTCCACAACTAACTGCCCCTGAAGTGATCCTTGCTTCGTTTCCCAAGGAATCACTTTCCCTAACACTGGTTACTTCCTTTATCCCCTGCGCCGTGAACTCGACTACTGACTGCTCCTGAAGTAATCCTCGTCTCGTTTCCCAAGGGGTCAGTTTCACTAGCACTGGTCACTTTCTATATCCACTGCGAAAGTGCAGCCATATGAGCCCCAAGGATTGTAGACCGATAAGCCTGAGCTCATTTTTACTAAAAACACTCGAAAAGCTGCTGGACCTCCATATCAGAAATGATATAGGGAGACTAATGTCGACCAACCAGAATGCCTACACCAAAGGGAAATCAGTTGAAACGGCACTGCATTCGTTAGTAGCCACTATAGAGAGAGCCCAACATAACAAGGAATATGCTCTCGGAGTGTTTGTGCTCGTCAAGACAGAAGCAATAATGGAACACCTAAAAGCGACCAGCACGCATCCTGCCATCAACCTCTGGATACGGAACCTTCTAAGTTGTAGGCGGGTACCCCTTCCATTGCGAAGGAGGCGCACAGAGGCACGCCACAAGGTGGAGTTCTGTCGCCCCTCCTATTTAATATGGTGGTGGACGGCCTAATCAAGAGATTCGAAAGGAAAGCTCAAAAAATAACAGCTTATGCCGACGACAGAAGCATAATTATTACTGGAGTCTGTCCATCGACTCTCAGCTCTATCATGGAATCAACACTCCGGGAGATATGTGAGTGGAAGGAGAAGGTTGGACTCAGTATCAACGCGGACTAGACGGACCTCATTCTCTTTACCAAGAGATACAAGTTACCGCTATGGATCCCCCCGAAAGTCAACTCAACCAGGCTGACCCCGAAAACACAAGTCAAATGCCTCGGCATAGTACTGGACAGCAAGCTAGCATGGAAACCCAATGTAATTGAAAGGGTGAACAAGGCCACCATAGCGCTATACGCATCCAAGAAGATGCTTAGCTGCACATGGGGCCAATCACCCGCTCTAATGCATTGGATTTACATATCGGTGGTGCGTCCGACTCTGCTGTATGGAGTCTTAGTGTCATGGCAGGCTACGGAAAAGGGGACGTACAACAGCCTTATGGAGAAAACTCAGCGGCAGGCACTGCTCTGCATATCAGGGGCGCTGAGGTCTAAACCAACAAAAGCGCTCGAAACTATACTCGGAATTGACCCCGTAGATATCCACTCGAAACTTACTGCAGGAAAGGCAGCACAACGCCTTTTTGCAGCATAGTGCAATTGGTCGTGACATGATCAGTACATCTGTCTACATGATACCCAGAACTTACCCGGATGTGAAAACATCAACATTCATGGTGTTAATGTGTAGGCTAAGGTGCCTGGCATACAGTACATGAACTGTCTGCCTTGTGTCGCCGCAACTAGAACATGAACCAGTTGGACTAAGGATGGTGCTTGTGAGGGTCTGAAGACTCAGCGACAGCCTCTGTTGAATGCAGGGAAATGAGTAAAGCTTGCGTTGTGGTCAAAACAATTACTGATTTTATTGAGGAAACTTAACGGTATTTATAGCTAAACAAAGTATAAAGAATATGCTTATGTCAACGAAATTGTGTGTTAAAGATATGTGGGTTACTGTGTATTATGATCTATGCAGAAATGGGAAACGGTGCCCAATTCGACTTCTTCATGTCAGCATAATATGCATTTGCGCTTGACCTTACAATCGCTACCTTTGTTATTGCATATACATATCGCTGAGACTAAATACATGGGACCGGACGACTGGAAAAGCGGTCAGGACCATAATCAACACCTCAACATTTACACCGACGGCTCTTAGATGAAAGGAGGATTAGGAGCGGGCATATATTGTACAGACCCTGAGATAAGGCTGTCATATAAGCTACCGAGCCAATGCAGCATATTCCAGGCAGAAGTCTTTGCCATCAGGAAAGCAGCAGAGACCGCGCAGAGTATAAGCCGCCAATACGAGACGGTCAACATATTCGTAGACAGCCAAGCGGCGATAAAATCCATGCAGTCGTCAGTCGTCTGTTCCAAAAATGTACAGGCGAGCAGGGAGGAACTAGATATCCTCATCACGACAAAGTCAGAGCGGATCTACTGGGTTCCCAGCCACCAGGGCATCGATGGTAACGAGGCGGCGGAGGATCTTGCAGAGAACGGCGTCGGAAAGGCTGAATGAAGAACGTACATGTCTCCTTGAACGCTTTAAAGCGAGCTAGAGAGACGGGCCGACGTGCAAATCAAAAGAAGGTGGAGGAACTCCACAACCTGTAAGATTTCGAGGATCATGTGTAAAGAACGCAATAACAAACTCAGCCACTACGTACTGCATCTACCACGGGACACTGCCTGGCTGTGACGCACGCAGTTAAGCTAGGCATCACCATCAATGGCAACTGGAAATGCGATGAATCCGAGGCAATGGAAACCTTGGAGCATCTTATATGCAAGTGCCCCGCCCTATCACGGGCAAGGATCAGACACCTAGGTGTCCCGGTATTGGCATCGCTAGAAAATGCATCGCGAAAAACACTAAGCTATCCCCTGGTTCATACTCACCCATCCGGACAACTTAGGGTCATTTTGGCCTATGCAGGGCCCTGAGAGGGCCGCCCGGGTTAACCTAACCTAACCTAATGTTCATTTTCCCTCTCTTGTCTGTATGTGAAACGCTGTTACTTTTTTCCAATAATAATATTTTATTTAAATACCTTATTGCAGAAATAGTCTGGCAATTTGATGCATTGTGTGTCTCCATACAATGGTATTGCTCCATTTCCAATGTTGAGCAATTGCTCGGAGTATGATAATGATTCTAGATAGTTTTGCAGTTAAACACGTATATATGTGTTAAATCGAAATATTCTGACATTTTGCCATAGATATGATTTTCTATATATTTGCAGGGAGTGGAATGACTGGCAAAGTCTGTCACCAGACAGCAGCAGTAATGCTTGTGGGCAATAGTGCATTCATCCCAGATAAAAATTAACATTTTAAAAAACCTTAGCCATACCGGAATTCTTTTTTATGAATTGCGTTAATATTGAACGGCATCTTGAGTGCGTCCGCCATCAAGCAAAGTGGCTTCGATACCTGATAAAGCAATTGCGATAGCAATATGATTTTGTGATCGAATGCGCGCAAGTATTAGTGAGATGAGAACGTTTTTCCAGTACCTCCTGGTACGTCCAAAAATAAGAATCCACCTTGTCCTTCTGAAATTAACAAACTAATTAGATCGTATACATTCTTTCGTTCATCAGTGAGTACTTCCTCATTATTTTCTCTGAAAAAGTTAAAGAGACCGTGTCGAACTTTTCTTCGCGCTAAATCTCGCTGTTAATAGTGCTTGTTGCTGGGCGGTTAGGTGAGGATTATTTCCGTCGAAAAATCAATGTTGGGATCTTGAATGCGATGCAGAATGTCGTCGCTCATGAAATCTTTATATTTGTCCCAGAGGATAGAAGCTTGCGATTGAAAACATGTCGTCAATAATGTGGCGAATAATTTGCGAATTGGATGTAGAAGTTAATGATGCATCTGCAATGGTTGTTATCTTCCAGAAAATGTTAGGCGCGGCATGCATCATTATTACGTTGGAATATTAACCAAAAATAAGCTCAAAAAGAATCACTCACAATGAGTTGAATGGACTGTATATATATATATGTACTAGCGGACCCGGTGAACTTTTACGTGCAGAATAAAACTGAAGTGATTAAACAAACCTTTCGTTGGCTTTACCATCTTTATGTTGAGGTGATAGCCATCATCTCCACAACAAAACATTAACGGATCGGTCACATGACCGATGAGTCTCATAAACGCGCTGCAGTTGTCCATCATCCCGAGAAAACAATATCGCGTGGTTTCACATTCTCGCCAACAATCACCACTTCATTGATAGTAGGCGCATTGAATTGTCTTGAATGGCTTCCAGCTGGTATTTTATCAGCTCTGATAATGATTTTGTGGTCGTCAGAATGCATTGTATCCAATGCTGTTTAAAATAATCTGACCAATTGCTTACGCTCATGCAGAAGATTTTGGAGTTGTTCTATTATTTTACATTTAGTTGCAGTGAAAACTGCACAGCGCAGATTCAGTACAACTGCCGAATCACCAACGAAATAGATGATGGAATTTATGATCTTTGTTTGGTGGTGCCCTTAAATCTGAATTTTGTTATGCAATTTCGTGAAATATGATAGTTATTCATGTTGATAATAGAGTAACGCTATTACCTTATAACTCGGATTGTAGCCAGGTTGTTGAACAACCTCTGCTCCGTATAACGTTATTTGAAAACATCCGTTATATTTTTGTGCGTGTAACAGAAAATGGTTTGATTTGCTTGTATTTCCATATAGGAGCGAATACAATGGCTCTGGTGGATGAGTCAAAACTGGCAATTTTACCTTGCCACCTGCGCAGCATTAACCGGGGGCTTCCAATCGAAACTTCAGTGCATTGCAGTGCTGACATACGACAGACAATATACCGATAACAACGAAAGTAGCCTATATATACGGTATCGACTGTATATACAGCCGTTACAGAAAAAACACAACAACAATAAACAGAACACACAAAAAAACAGCATCCTTTGACCTGTAACTCTGACCTGCACAAGTGAAAGGTAATAAAAAAGAGTCCTTTCAGAGGTAACTGAAACCAGTTTCCCAAGGGTACCGAAAATATTACTCATAGAAAAATAATAGGTAGAAAATATATATTTTTTTTAGAGATTACTAACAATACTAATAAGTTAATATATATACTAATTTCTAACTTACTTATATATACTAATATACTAATACAATTAATTAATGCATTAATATATATTGAAATTATTATTTAAAATCATATAAATAAATAAGTCCATTAAAATATAATATTGGGATAGGCATATACATAGTGAATTATTGATTAAAATTTTAAATCTAGCCAGCAGCAGTATTTGGCGGCAGCATATCAAATTCAATTATATTAAAATGTTCATAGCATGCTAACATGCCAGTTCAACAGTAATGTAAACGCCGCTAGATCGGCAAGCTCTAAAACCATTTACGGGGACGGCGGAAAAACCGCCGCTCCCGTATCCCTATTATGTGGCGCCATCTATCGGACATTTTTGGAACTAAAAGTGGTGTGTGCCTAATTCGTCCTTAACTTGATCAACCGGTATGTGTCCTTACTGCTTGATCAACCTGTATGTGTCTAAAATATTATTTTCACCTGGGTTTTATACACCGATCTAGCGGCGTGTTTACATTACTGTTGAACTGGCATGTTAGCATGCTATGAACATTTTAATATAATTGGGTGATAGTGCTGCCGGCCAAATACTATAAATTTTAATCAATAATTCACTATGTATACCATCCCAATATTATATTTAATGGACTTATTTATTATTATATGGATTTTTAAATAATAATTTCAATATGAATTATTAGTATATTAGTAATATATTATATATTTCTATTAAATTTCTGTTACTTGCCCATGAGCTATTTATACCTCTGAAATTTTCACTTATTGCGAACTGCAATCGTGCCAAACATATAGGCTACTAACAACGAAGCTATATGGTCTTTGTAGGACGTTGAGGTGTATGCAAATGCAGAGCGATTTAAGTCTGTTCTTCTCATATTTTGTATTCTTTATGTAGCGCGAATCTGTGCTAAATGGGCTCGTCTCGATTCATTACTTCGGCACGTTACTCTTGTGTTTGACTTTCATGGACATTCCGACTATAAATAGCACTACGTGTAAGTCGTCCAGTATTTGGTCGTCTAATAGCAGGCATTATTCCAACAAATAAACTTTTACTCACACTGAAATAAACAAAAAAAAAAAAGAATAAATCCGGGCGTCTGATCGTAACTTCGATTAATTGAAACGAATAAAATTAAGGCGCTCCATTTTACTTTGACATATATGTCGACACTGTACTGTTTTTATACCCTTGCAGGGTATTATAATTTTATCCAGAAATTTGCAACGCAGTGAAAGAAGCATCTCCGACCCCATAAAGTATATATATTCTTGATCAGCATCACCAGCCGTCAGCATCACCAACCAGTCTGTCCGTCTGTCTGTCCGTTGCTACGCAAAGTAGTCTCTCAGTTTTTGAGCTATCTGAATGAAACTTTGCAGATAGTCTTCTTCCTATTGCAGTTACTATATATGTCGGAACGGCTGGAATGGGACCACTAGATCTTATAGCTGCCATAGGAATGATCGGAAAATTAATTAAGCAAAAATTATAACTTCTCTGTTTTTCAACCATTTTGTATAAGTTTCTAGACATAGCTGTTTTTTATAGTTCTAAAATTATGGTTTTAATTTCATTAAAATCACACAACTATATCATATAGCTGCAATAGAAGGGATTGGTCGATTTATATGAAAATGTAAAATTCTACATGTAAAATGTAAAACTTACAAAATTTGAAAATGTTGATATTTTTTTAACATTACAAAAATGGATCGATTTTCAATGATCCAATTGCAGGCCGCAAGGGTATATAAACTTTGGCTTACCGAAGTTAGCTTCCTTTCTTGTTTAAATTAATTTTATTTAATATTTTAATTGTCTGCTTTTATGCCCGGTACCCATAGGGCACAAGGGTATTATAAGTTAGTGCCAACCGAGAATGTATGTAACAGGCATTCTTGATCAGTATCACCAGCCGAGTCGATTTAGCCATGTCCGTCTGTCCGTGTTGGTAAACAGATCTCAGAGACTATAAGAGCTAGAGCCACCAAATTTGGTGACAGCATTGGAATCTGTTGCACGCATATCAGGTTTGTTTTAAAATTTGGCCACGCCCCAAAAAACATAAAAAAAGTTTTATTAGCTAGCTTGTTATCTTTGGATAAAAGTTAATAGATAAAGTAAATGAATAGGCTTGAGCGGTCGTTTTCTGAAAATTTTAGTATAATCGGATGATTAACATAAGAGATATAAGCAATACAGTTCGAATTTGAAGACATTCCCCTATCGTGGGTTCGAGCTTTGACCGCGCCCAAAACTTTTTTGTTAGTTTTTTTGGGTTTTTTTTTTCGTTTTTTTCTTTTGTATACCCTTGCAGGGTATATATGAATTATAATTTTGTGCAGAAGTTTTTTTTAAGTATATATATATATTCATGATCAGCATCACTAGTCGAGTCGATCTAGCCATGTCCGTCTGTTCGTCTGTCCGTTGCTACGCAAACTAGTCTCCCAGTTTTTAAACTATTTGAATGAAACTTTGCAGATAATCTTCTTTCTATGGCAGCTAGTATATATGTCGGAACGGCTGGAATGGGACCACGAGATCTGATAGCTGCCATAGGAAAGAAATGGCCAAAATGTCATATTTTCGCTATTTTTGAAAATTTTATCACAAATTAAATATATGATCCTTTAATTATATTCTAACTATACATTTTAAATTACATGCGAATCGGACCGCAATATCTTATAGCTGCCAAAGGAACGATCGGCCCGAAATAGTTGATTTTCGTTGTTTTAAAGATATCGGACTAAACCTTAGTATATGGCATTTTAATTATAGCCATACACTTAAAATTTCATCCAAGTCGGACCACTATATCTTATAGCTGACATATGAACGATCGGTCCAAATTGGCCGCTTTTTCGTTGTATTTAATGATTTCGGATTAAAACGATATATAAGATTCCCTTCTTTCTCCTGTTAATTACCTACAATTGAAAAAAAAAATGTTTGGCGAATCGGCCCAGCCGTTCCTAAGTAGTATTTAAGTATACATTTTTTAGGCTCCATTTTTATATATATAGATATATTCGGTTGATAAGTAAAAAAACTCAGTTAATATGGGTTTTGGGGCAAATGTTTAAGCCGTCTCTTTCATGAAATAAACACGCTGTCCATTTTCAAGGTGTACCTCCAACTGTGTAACAGCAGACCCTCTTTCGTGTATCGGAAAACTGAAAATACGCAAAACTGCTTTACTGCTGCTGCTGATGTATCGGCCCATTTGATACCGTTTTATTTAATCGTTTTCGTTAACATTTTATACAGCAAATACAGCCATATCACTGCACTTATGGACATATTTGCGTATGCCTTTTATGGATTTTGCCGAACTGCACAGCTCAACGTTTGTGTAATTGATGTGATTGACCATTATCTTCTGTGTCTCTTCCACGATACAATGGATAACCATCGATATTAGTAATTTTATCATTTATAACATTTTTTGGGAATCTTTTCGTAAATGCAGTGTTCATGCACGGCGCCGTCATGTTTATAGCACCGCTTTGACCTGCAACTGTGTAACAGCAGACCCTCTTTCGTGTATCGGAAAACTGAAAATACGCAAAACTGCTTATCCGGAATTTCAGCTGAGATAAATTTATTAATTTCTTCAGACTGTATTTTCCCGACCAATCAAATCAAAATATATTTTGCCATTCGACAGAATATAGCCAGGAACTTGTTTTGACAAGTACAGAGGAATGTTCAATCAAGTTCATCAACGACAAACCACAAATGTCATGGCGTCTTGAATATATTTTTGCATATGACTTTTACTACCAATATATGAATATATAAAGTACAAATGTCGTTGATATTTACGTTTCCAATAATGTTACCAGCAATAGCATCACGCAAATGGAAATATTCCTCAGCTCAAAGTTTCACTTGATTATACCTGATGTTTCGTAATCGCTCGCTTTCAATTTTCGCATACATAGCAACTATATATTGACGAAACAGCTGGCAGAGTCGGAGAATATTATTCTCTTCATTGGCACGAATCATCAACCGATATGCGTAGGTTTTACCGGGCCCACTTTCATGCTGTTTTCTGCACCTGCCAAATTATAGTCAATAAATAAATTATTAGGTAATAACTTCGCTAGATTACCCCTGTTGCTGGATTTCTTTATTTTATATTTAGATGATATTCATATTTTCCTTCGCAATATATCAATGGATTGGCAATGCGTTGTAAGAGCGGTGAGTGTCTTTAATCGTATGCAATGTGTTATCTTTGCGCATACTCGCTTATTTCGACGTGCAAATACGTCGCCAGCCATAACAACTGCAACTTCAATGATGGTTGGTGGGGCTTTGTCTGCTTTGTCAGTTTGAAACGATATTGAACAACTGAACCAACTGGTTGTGATTCTGTAAAAACGTAGAGTACCTACAATTTCTCGCACCTTCATTTGCTCAATATAGTTGATTCCATCACCCATGGACTAGATTTGCAGTAATTTTGGATCGTTATCAAGCCTTGGCACTAAATTACATACACTTGGCCCTGAATCTTAAACGTTTATAGAAAATTGCGAACATAATAGTTCTGAACTATTTTTGCTGCTCCAAATGAATTCATGTGAAAGCATGAACTAAATTTGCGTATTTTGCCAAGAAACAATTTAGAGTGAGATGAAGCTCCAGCCAATAATGCTTTCAATTGTTCTGGTGCCGAATGCAATGGTGGCAATATAACTTTTTAAGACGAACGCTGTTCTTATTGTGTTCTGAATGTGTCAGTGAGTCGTTGACGACAGTCCGTCTTTTTCTCAATACAATAGCTCGAAGGCGTTCGTTGCGATGCTCTTGAATTTCATTTTCATTGTTTCCTGCTAATCTATTCACCCGAAGGCTCCGGAGTATTTGTAAACTCCTAGTCCGTCGAGCAATACTTCCACGAAGATGTGGCATTGTTTTATGTATGAAACACGATGTTCGCCGGCGACCGGGCCTGAATAGTACGTATTTGATCAACTTGTAAAAAAATATTTAATTAAGAGATGAATTTTATATATTTGTTTGACAGTGATTACTAAAGTAATTACTGACAACTTTAATTTAAAAACCTTTCGTTATCATTGTTCCCCACAATGTTATGCATATATTACTGAATCTAAACCATCCTGCAATTCACATGAACACACACAACAAAATTTATTCAAATCGGTTCAGCCGTTTAGGAGGAGTATTTTCCAAACACATACATGAAGAAATATATAATATATATAAAGAAGATAATTACATATTTTTTTTACTTTAGATCCAGGCAGCCAAATTACAAGGAACAATGATTTCCAGATATCTGCTTACAATGGGGAAGGAATAAAAATGCAACACCAGCATATCTATGGTACGGTACGAAAATCTTGTCAGCCAACTTCGATTGAGTCTTCTAAAAAACATGACCGGATCCCAGAATACTCAGAAGATATATATCCCTATGCCACATTCCATTTACCAGAACATGAAAGCGAATCAGTCAACATTCCGCTTCATCATATTCAAATTCCATCTACCTATAACCCTCGTCGTGTGGATGATAGCACAATATTTTACCCTGGTACAAGAGGAAAAAGTTTTGCATTGAATATAATTAATTTAAATACAAGCTCATTAGACAAAAATATAACCAGTGAATATAACCCAATAAATTCGGAAAATATACCGCAACAAAGTTTTGAAATAAATGAATCTGAATTGGAGGCACAATATAGTTTAAGTGGCGACTGCGATGTAAACAATAAACGGATTCGAGGCGAAACCCACTGCACCAGTGAATCAAATACTGCACAGGATTGTGGATCTGTAGGTATGGCTTAGCTATTTAAGATAATGATCTATAATTACTCTTGGTCTGCACCGAAATATTTTCCAGGACAGATATCACTTTAAATACTTCATAAAAATTGTTTATTATTGAATAAATTTATTTAAATTCGTAATGCTTAAATATGTGTTTGTTGAGTGCAGAAAGGTAAGAGCCAGAGACAATAGTCTTTTCTTGGGAAGGGGGCATCTATAACTCTTGGTTGCACTCGATAAATCATTACATGGAAACTTTTCGGGGTTTTGCGCGACATGCGTAAGAGGGTGTTTATTAATAAATGTAACTTACATTTGATAGCTCCCAGGAGGCTTGCGGAAGAGCGCGAAAAGGAAAGATCTTCTATACGAAGAAAGGGTGAGAGCTTAGAGCGGGGCTACAGTGCTAGCTATCGCAACATTTGGAGAAACTGCTGCTCGACACTGCCGGATGGTTTTGCTTACAACAACAAATCGCATATTTTCAGTGTTGGAACTACCGCATACATCAAAAGGAAGCAGCTGTGCTTAACTTGATTCGCAAGAGGCCATCAGCTCCGCGATTGTTCCAGCACTCACAGCTGTTTCACCTGTAGAGGCAGGCATCGGCCGCTTAGACAACTGGACCATTACCTATATTACATGTCAAGCGCCATTTTCATACTAAGTATGCTTCAACAACTGTTAACCTAATTTTGCCATAGCTTAAATGAAATGTTTTAACTGAATAAAAAGAAAAGAAACTGAAAAAGCCACCGTTCGCCCACCGCTGTGACCTCTAGGCTATGCCGTTTGCTACGTACTTGCGATTGTGGCGGTCGAGCGCCTGACAGTTCTCAAGGGTTGGCCACTTTCCTGACTAATCGTGGCAACAAAAATTGAAGCAAGTTTCAAACGATTGAAAATGTTGAGAAAAATGTTGAGAAAATCTCTGGTATGAAGAAAACGCTTATCAAAGGAAAAGTTTATCTGAGACAGAACAAATTTGTGCAAAGCGAAAGCAAAGCAAAGTTGAGCAAAGCGAAAGCAAAGCAAAGTCGAGCCGTAAATGGCAACGTTGCGGCTTGGGCCGCTGTCGGGGACAATTATGTGAATTTAACAGAGTCAAAACTACTACGGCGAAAGACAATCGATACAACCCAGCCAACCAGTGGAGTCCGCTGGGTGCTCCTTAAGGACTCCCTGTACGGAGCTCAAACCCTCCTAGGGAGGCTCCGAAAGGTGTCCTAATGGAGCATATTTGCGGGAGAAAATGGCCTTTTTAATTTATATGAAAACAGTGCACCTTTAGGAGTCCTAGAAGGAGTGTTTTCGGAGTCCCAAAAGGCTCCTTTAGATAAACCGCAAGGACTCCGTGCGGACTCCCCTATTAGCT
This sequence comes from Drosophila triauraria, assembly GCA_014170255.2. Lineage (NCBI taxonomy): Eukaryota > Metazoa > Arthropoda > Insecta > Diptera > Drosophilidae > Drosophila > Drosophila triauraria. The sequence goes on from JABJVT010000007.1 coordinate 12,046,038, forward strand.
TATAAATTTTTAAAAAAGGAGTCCTTAAATCGTCCAAAGATAACCTAACCGACACACCTATGTAAGTTAATATGTTACTGTTAAATGGATGTAAATATTATAAATGTTTTATAAAGCAACTTCCATTTCTTAAACACAATTTTTCCGACTGGGACTCGAACAAGCGACCTTTAGGTTTAAAGTCGAGCACACTAAGCTTGTCCCCAGGCAGGTAAATAAGAGAATGCTGATGAAACAAATGAATACTATACCAACAATGCCTTGTTGCAGCAGGAATCATGTCGCTTAGTTTAATTGTTCGTGACATGATCAGTATATCTGTCTACATGATACCCAGAACTTACCCGAATGTCAAACCATCAACATTCATGGAACCGGACGACTGGAAAAACAGTCAGGACCATAATCAACACCTCAACATTTACACCGACGGCTCTTAGATGAAAGGAGGATTAGGAGCGGGCATATATTGTACAGACCCTGAGATAAAGCTGTCATATAAGCTACCGAGCCAATGCAGCATATTCCAGGCAGAAGTCGGACGCGCTTGCAAAGGAAGGCGTCAGGCTGGCGAATGACAGAATGGAGAATGTGCCTGTCTCCTTAAGAACGCTTTAAAGCAAGTTAGAGAGGGGCCAACGAATAAAAATAAGTCAAATAAGTAAATAAGTAATAGAGTCGAGGAACTCCACAGCCTGCAAGATATCGAAGATCATGTGTAAGGAACGCAGTGATAAATACAGCCACTAGGTACAGCATCTACTGCAGGAAATGCGATGAATCCGAGGCAATGTAAACCTTGGAGCATCTTATCTGCAAGTGCCCCGCTCTATCACGGGCAAGGATCAGACACCTAGGCGGCCCGGTATTGACATCGCTAGAAGATGCATCCAGGAGAACGCCCGGCAAACTACTTGCCTTCGCAAAAAACACCTTGATCCTTAAGGACTTCGAAACCTCCTAAACTATCGCCAAGTTCATACTCACCCATCCGGACGACTAAGGGCGATATGGGCCTATGCAGGGCCCTGCGAGGGCCGTCCATGTTAACTTAACCTAACCTAACCTATGGTAGCTCTAAGATATAGTGGTCCGACTTGGATGAAGCTTATAATATATTTCTATATTTAATTTAAAGCGCCATTTACTAAGTTTTAGTCCGATATCTTTAAAAAGAACGAAAATTAACTATTTCGGGCCGGTCATTCCATTGGCAGCTATGTGTAGTTAAATATAAATAAAGGGTCATATATATAATTTGAGACCAATATCTTCAAAAATAGCGAAAATGTGTCATTTTAGCCCTATTTTTCCTATGGCAGCTATTAGATATAGTGGTCCGATTCCGGCTGATCCGACATATATAATGCAATATTGCTGCGATCGAAAGAAGACTATCTGCAAAGTTTCATTCGGATAGCTCAAAAACTTAGAGACTAACTTGGGTAGCAACGGACAAACGGACAGACAGACAGACAGACATGGCTAGATCGATTCGGCTGGTGATGCAGATCAAGCATATATATACTTTATGGGGTCGGAGATGCTTCGTTCACTGCGTTGCAAACTTCTGATCAAAATTATAGTACCGTCTGCAAGGGTCTAAAACGAAGATTTTGAAGACGATAAGTCCGCACAAGAGTGCCTTCTTCTACCGAAGATCATTCCGTAAATTTTGCTGAAAATAATGAATTAAGAGAATGCAACGAATTTAAACTGGAAAACGTAAATAATAAAAAAATTTTATTTTAAAGAAAGTTTTATTTGAATATCGTGACAATTAGTACAGGGAAGGTGAGAATTTTATTTCCACAAGTACTCTTAAACTTACAATCCAAACTTAACATGTGGACCCAGTATATCGTAAATCCTCAAATACCCACAAAGCGTCGATGAGCAAGCAAATAGGCAGATCAAGGAAATTATAGGACAGGGAACAATTCGCAAGTCGAAATATTCTTACTGCTCACCCGAAGAAAGACGATGCATCTGGGAAACAAAAATTCAGATAAGTCGTTGATTATAGAACTTGAAATAAAATAACAATTAATGATAAATTTCCAATTCCCAGAATGGATGAAATACTATATAAATTAGGTAGATGTCAGTATTTTACTACGATTGATTAGTGAGTTAGTTGATTAGTTAACTTCAGGCTTTCACAAAATCCAAATGGATTGCAGTTCAATCGCAAAGACTGCATTTTCGACTAAACATGGCCATTATGAATATACTCGAATGCCTTTTGGACTTAAGAATGCTTCAGCAACATTCCAAAGATGTATAAACAACCTATTGGTAGATTTTATCTACAAGTATTGTTTAGTTCAGGGGTCTGCAGCGTCGTATACACTGTGCATAGGAAAAATTGTCAGGCAGCGCTGTCGGCACATATATAGTATAAGCGCTTCGTGTTTGTTCGGGATTCTGTTAGGCTGACGTAGCAAACTTCTGAGCTATGTAAAAACAACTTCGTATATATATGTTCAGGTGCCGCTGCGGCAGAGAAGCTATCGAGTAGCCTGTACACAATTGCTCAGATCTCGAAGCAGCAGAGCAGCAAATCGTTCGGGTCTGTTAGTATCATTCGGGTCTGTTAATATTATTCGGGTCCTTTAGCTTCGCGCACATACGCACTAAACAGCTGTGTGTGTCTAGGTGCCGACCCCTGGTTTAGTTTATCTAGGCGACATTATAATTTATTCCACTTCATTGAAGAAATACATTTTTTAATTGATGGAAGTTGATGCCCTACGGTCAGTACACTCAAGTGGCCCTTCGAAACCAAGCACGTGCTTGTTAGGGTTAGGTGATAATAGGCGCGAAGTAAAAGTATAGTTAAAAGAATTCGAGGAAACTACCCTCCACCATAAAGACTAATAGCGCGCAGCTTGATTGATATCTTGCATGTGTACTAAGTGGGTTAAGATTAATGTTTTTAGTTTAGGAAGGCTATCTACAGATGAGGTTATTTGTAAAAATCATTATAATTTGCACATAGTATTCTAAAGGGTTCATGCATTTCATACAAGGTTCTACAGTGGTGCAAAACTAAAGGCAAGTAGGATCTAGTGGTTCTACATGGTAAGTGGAAATGCAACTGCGCCAAAAGATCGGTGCTTTCCACGTCACCAGTGTTTTTAGTTATTAAGGTTATACATAAAGAAAGTGCCAAGCATCTAGGATAATTAGGTTAATTAGGAGAAGTTTACTACAATAAAATTAAGATATGTTTGCACACAAAGCTTAACGTCGTCAGCGTAAATGAGTACTCTGGAGTTATTCAGGACTTTGGGCAGGTCGTTAAAAAATAATGTAAGATGTAAGGGACCCAGGTGGCTCCCTCGCGGGACACCAGAGGTCACCCGGAGAACATTCGACACGTTGCTTTTAAAGAGGACCTTTTGCGTCCTACCATTCAGATAACTTGAGATCCACCTAAGAAGATCGAAAGGAAAACCCATTAAGTCGAGTTTCCTAACAAGAAGGAAATAATTAACGGAGTTAAATGCTTAACTGAAATCTGTATAGATCCCATCTGTCTGCAAAACTGGTGGGAAGCCCCTTATAATAAAATAAAAGAGCTCAAAAAGGTTAGTTGTTGATCTACTATACGGAGAAATTCGCCATTCGGCGGCATCGGAAGCTGGCCCCCCGGCATTGGAAATCATAATTTACGTAAATAAATAAAGCAATTGTTAGTTTTACAGGTTTTTGTGGCGTTCTCGAACTGACCGCGAATTTTGTGGGGAGCCCCTTATAATGAAAGAAGTGAGCTCCAGAAGGTTAGTAGTCGTTGATCTTCGTTTAATAAATCCATGTTGGCATGGAGAAATTACTGATCTACACAGGTGCTGCAAATGGGGAGTAATTACGTTTTCGAGTTTTTGGGATGGCTGACAACTTAGAGATTCCTGTATAGTTGTTAGCATCCACTTTGCTACCTTTTTTGTGGAGAGGAATCACGAATGATTCCTTCCAAATAAGGGGAAATTGGGAAGTTTCTAAGAATAAGGTAAACAATTTTAGAAGGGGACTGCACAGGGACTCGGCACAATACCTAAGCACACAGCCTGGTATTCCGTCGGGACCTGGCGAATAAACCGGCTTGACACGTTGAAGATGCAAAAGAAGGGAGCTTTCGTTTAAGCTAGGACTGAAGATTAGGTTTGACATGGGCATGCTATAAAAATAGGTTTGGTTTGAATCGGATGACGAAGAATAAGTAGTTTGAAAAAACTGAGTAAAAGATCGTCTATTGCCTGATCATTGTTTGCTGTCGTATTTTCAAATGAAAGCGGGGAAGGATGTGCAATAGGCTTACGTTTAGTGTTGACAAAATTATAAAACTGTTTTGGGTCCTGCGCGAACTGAACCCTACAACGAGTCAAATAATTTTTATAACACTGCGAGCCGCTAAATAGCGAGAATGGACAGCTTGAGAACCGTTGCGTGTAAATTTAGAATAAAGATGGGACTTAATGTTTTTGAGGCGAGTCAACTCTTTACTAAACCAGGGAGTCTTATTTGAGATTGACGGATGGTATAACGGAACACATTCGGTTAAAAAGGAGTTTATGGCATTGTAAAAATATCAATGGCACCCACCATGTCAGTGCACATGTAGAGATCGGACCAATCAAAGTCGTATATGAAATTATTAAGCCGTCGAAAATCCGCTTTGCGAAAGCAGTGGACTTTCTTAGTTGTCTTATCAGACTTATTCTCCATAGCAGTCCCAATATCGATAGTCACATCGAAAGTAGGATGGTATGGATCTTCAGGTTGCGTCAAGGGCGGGACCCTAACCAAACTGACTCTTGCCGGATCAGAGACAAAGCAGAAATCGAGCAAGCGATCTAAGGAATTTCGTACATGGTTGACTTGAGACAACGAAATGTCAAACAAGCCATCAATAAAGTCGTGACGTGCTGTAGTCAAAAGGGTATTTGAGAATTCAGTTGTGGACTAAATAGCCCCAGAAATGTTAACATCACAGAACTACTTAATGGTCTCTATCCGAAAGTCTATTGGAGACCGCCTGAATAGCGGAAAGGTGGTTCAAATAAGTAGGAAGTTCCGACAAGGGAGAAATGTAGGAACATGTAATAAAAGTAAAACAACCATTAAATGGTAGTTTCACACAGAGGGATTCAACATCGATGCATTCCACGAATATTAATAGTTCAGACGTGAGGTTGGAGATGGCACAACGGTTTTGTCCGGTCTGGGTAAACTAACCTAACTATAATTTTTCTTAACTTCGTACTCCTTAACAACAACATACTTAGGCCAAAAGGCAGCATAGCATATAGTGTTAAAAAATTCGTCAGGGACATTTATTTTGAAAGATGAAATATCCCATAGCATACGAAAATTTGAATTTTCGGCTTTAGTGCGACCTAGGATATAGGTAATAACATCCTCAGATGTTTGATTTGGGGAAAGCCCCGAAGCAAGTATCTGTTTCGTAGGTGGAATAGCTATTAGGGCTTTTGGTACATTTGTACACATTTGTAGTACCAATATCGGCCGTTATTCCAGGCCTGATAGCCTGGGGAGTTTTCTGGGTGGGGTTCTGTGAGGTCATTGATTGTGACCCCTCAGCGGACACGACGGATATAACTGAAGGCGCTGCCCCTCCCGCGGCACATTCGGAGGCCGAATCTTTTCACGACGCCGATCTTAATATCATTGGAGCTTGATATATTGGAGTCGGGGGCTGTGCCGGAGGAGTCAACTGTTGAGATCTCGCGGCGAGTTGTTGGGATCCGAAATGCGGTGTGCCAACCGTGGTTTTTATGCGCATAAATGACATAATTTCCTTTTCAACCTTGCGACAAGTTTCCATTGTTTTTAATAATATTATCAGCCATGCGGCCTGTGCAATCAATGCACTTGGCGTGCACTATATTGTCACACAGCCAGCAGTCAATAATAGGGTCCTCTGTAGAAATTACTTTCTTGCAGGTTCTAATTACACAGACAACACTAGAAGACATTATAGTGACTTACCACTGTACCAGTCAGAAATTAAGAGAAAATAAGAGTAGTTACGTGCACTAAGAGAGATCAAGAGAGCGAGAGTTAGGAAGCTTAAGCCGTCAAGCTGTAGTATCGGCGTAATGGATAAAGCACTAAGAGGAATGCAAAAATGCAGATAAGCGATCGCTGCACAAAACTAATTTACAATTAATATAGTTATTCATACACAAAAACAGCTGCATGCACACTCGAAGTGGAACGGTGAATTATTATTGACACAAGATAGAAATTTTAAATAAACCCCGGTGGTTTTTGGCAAAATTTTACACAAATACGAGGCGCAAAACAAAAACACGACCGTTCACTTTGAAAGAGAAACATTCATTTTGTATATATTGTATCTAAATAAGGTATATGGAAAGTTGAGAGACGCAGACTTAAAATTGCAGTTCGACAGGAGTTAATAAAAAAGAAAACAGTATTTTCAGGGCATATTGTCTCAACTAATGACTTTAAACGTAAATTAGCTCTATCACGAACTTAACTTACCAAAAAACTGGATCAACAAATTAAATCATTATGGGTTATGTGGATTCTAAATCTAAGTGTAAAGCCGATGACCCTCAAGTTAAAAAAAAGAGCTACGATTAATGTGAAATGCAAAGATTACATATAATTATTTGAAAAACTAAAGGTAGTTATTACTTCACACCAGATATTAATCTACTCTGATTTTAATAAGCACTTTTCTTTCACAACTGATGCTAGTAATATAACATTAGGTGCAGTTTAATAAGCTAATAATATATTCCAATTTTTATAATTTTTAAAGCGTTTGTTAATATCTTACATAGTTTTTGTGTTTTTATTGGCCTGCAAAGTTACAGCTCGGACTGCGTTGTTCTTTGTTACTTTTAATGATCTTTCCAGTTTCTAAGCAGATTAGTAAAAGATTGAACATTTTTAAGATTACAGTTTTTTTATAAAATATTTTTATAATATAAAAAAACTAAAATAAAAACGCCGGACACAAGATTAACGCTTTTTTTTTTAAATGTTATCTTCCCTTATGGCCTTTTGCAATATGTGTTCGCGATAAAAAAATAACAAAATTTATATGCCGGTTTCAGTTAGAACAAGTGGGAAAGCTACAGTCGAGTAAGATACCCGGTACCCAAAGCATTGTGGGTGAAATTAAGCAGCACATGAACACGGAGAAAAGGAAATTTTGACAAATGAAGACCAAATATTGCTAGAAACTTGTTGGGCAACTCTCAAAAGCGACAAATTTTTCAAGGAACATGTTGAACAACACCCAACAAAGACAAATGTTGCTAGGAACATGTTGAGCAACACGCACGTGTGCGCTCTCTCTCTCTTTCTCTCAGAAACTTTATTGTTTAACAACTTCTATGTTTATCATCTGATTTTACTTACTACTTACTGTTCGTAACCAAATTTTAAAACAAACTTGATCTGCGTGCAACAGATTCCAATTTTGTCAGCAAATTTGGTAACTTTAGCTCTTATAGTTTCTGAGATCTGTTGTCTCACACGGACAGACAGACGGACCGACGGACAGACTGACATGGCTAGATCGACTCGGCTAGTGACGCTGATCAAGAATATATATACTAAATAGGGTCCGAGATTTCTCCTTCTGCCTGTTACATACATTCTCGGTTGGCATTAACTTATAATACCCTTGTACCCTATGGGTACCGGGTATAAAAATGATTAATTTAATCCACATTTCATTGCCCCAATTTATTGAAACAAATTTAAGAGATCTGTCAAGTGTTTTTATACCCGGTACCCATAGGGTACAAGGGTATTATAAGTTAGTGCCAACCTAGAATGTATGTAACAGGCAGAAGGATAAATCTCCGACCCTATAAAGTATATATATTCTTGATCAGCGTCACTAGCCGAGTCGATCTAGCCATGTCCGTTTGTCCGTCTGTCCGTCTGTCCGTCTGTCCGTCCGTGTGAAACAACAGATCTCAGAGACTATAAGAGCTAGAGTTACCAAATTTTGTGACAACATTGGAATCTGTTGCACGCAGATCAAGTTTGTTTTAAAATTTGGCCACGCCTACTTCCGCCCCAAAAACGAAAAAACTTAAATAAGCTAGATTCGTAAATTTTGGCTCAAAGTAAATAGATACAATAAATAAGTAGGCTTTTGCGGACGTTTTCTGAAAATTTGAGTAAAATCGGATGATAAACATGGAAGTTATTAAACAATTAAGTTTCTTACCATCTTGAGCCACAACGGCAGTAGCGAAAAAAAGTGTTGCGTGCTTTTGAGCGCAGTATTAATTCGTAATGCAGCTGCGTACAGAATTTGTCTCTTTAAACTTTGCTCAACATGTTTTTGGCAAAATTTGTCTTTATTTGTCAACATTTTGTTTTTCCCATGTCCGTGTGCTATTTAATTTCACGCACAATACTTTGGGTACCGGGTATCTCACAGTCGGTCCCACTCGACTGTAGCTTTCTCACTTGTTTTGCTCTGTTTTAATAAAATTAATATTTTTTATACTATTTAATTGAAGCTTAATTTGATTATAGTAGGTCAAAACTAATAGAATAATCATGTTTCTCAAAACAAATTTTCATCGCCAATTTCATTTTGTTTTATTGGTTTATTGTTAACAAAGAACTGCGGACTTTTCTTAAAATAGCTTTTAACTAAAATAATTTTAACTTTAATAAGAGTTTATCAAGATTATTAGAACAAGTTATTCGATGACTCAAGAAAGGTGTAAATTTTAGCTTTTATGCATTAATTGAGTTTTCCAAAGATATTTCAGGATACAGTGAATTATAATTTGAACAAAGTACCCGAAAGGGCTCATGAAAGGTGAAGTTTGATTTACAAATTGGCAAGTGAATTGGGCGAAAAGTCCTGGTAAATCTCAAAGGGACAGCGATATTAATGTAGCTTAGGAGAAGGGGAGAGTTCACCTCACCTGTTAGAAGTTTTTGTAAAAAAAAAATACTCCACTGCGATGTTTTAAAGATTGTAAATCAATTAATTTAAATCTAGATGCGTAGGGTGGCAAGTGTCTTGTCGGGTCCCAATGCAGCTGACAAAGAGCAAACAATAAAAACTGCTTTGAACTGACTCAATTAATTTTTGTTGTTAAATATATTGAGGTATCCATATACTTGAGCAATATTCCAGAATAGGTCGAACCATGCAAACATATAAAGTTTTATAAAGACCAGAACCCCCCCAATAGTAACCGAGATGTGGCTTTTGACATATTATTTGCTTTAAAAACACACCTAGATCATATACTTGAGATATACGTTCCAAAACACAATTTTCAGGAACGTAAGGTCGAATATGAGCTGCAGCTCTATAAAAGTACATCGACTTGCATTTCGCATGGTTTAAATATAAAAAAATGATGGAGCACCATAACTGTTGTTCATTAGATCCGATTGGAGGTAATAGTGGGAGATTTGATCGGAGTATAATAGGCAAATTTTCATGTCATCGGCATACATTAAAGTACTTGCAAAAGACATGACGTTTGGGAGATTGTTTATTAAAAATTCGAACAGTATTGGACCCAAATGACTGCCTTCGGGGACACCGGAAACCACATGTACAACAGAAGAGAATTGATTCTTAAAAAGATCGCGTTGAGTTCTATATGAGAGATAAGCCAAGTTCCAGTTTATTAAAATTGGTGGGAATCCTAGAAGAGAGAGTTTGTGGAGTTGAAGGCTATGGCTTACTGAATCAATAGCGTTGCTGAAATCAGTAAAAATAACATCGGTTTGGAATTTATTGAGGAAACTACGATGAATGAAAGAAGTGAATTCGAGGAGATTTGTAGTGGTTGACCGATGCTTAACAAATCCATGCTGAGTTGGAGAGATTATGGAGGTGGAGGTACACATATGTTAAAGTTGGCAGCTGACCAACTGTTCAAAAAGCTAAGGTATGGCAAAGAGTTTAGCGAAACTGTAACGTACGCCGGTTCTGCCCGACGGGGACAACAGGTACACGTGGAAGAGGATAGGGGGGTTAGAGATAACACGCCAGGTGCTACAAATGCAAGGCCCTCGAGTGCTCGAGTGAAAACGGCGATCTCACGGTTCTCGCAAAAGCACTGTGATATATATAAGCACACCAACTCAAACTGCGGTCCCACGGTAACCCAGCACCGGTGAGTTGGTAGCCGGCCATCCATTTTTAGGTGGGAATATACTTTCATTTTTTTTTTTTTTTTTGGGTACAAGGAAGGGGAAATGTGTTTAGTCGGGAACACTTTAGCGTTCCATTCCGGTGGACCATAGTAGGAATTTGGATTACCCTTGTGTATAAAAGTCCCTGGTTGATTAGTACCGACGAGAGAAGAAACCAAAACTTGGAAGCTATCGGAAGGTTCGTATTGTCGACCACCGCGATATCAAATTAGATCGGTAAATCCAAAGTAATTGGACCCAATTTAAATTTAGAAAACATCAAAGTCAAAAATCCAGCCAACAGCACGACCAAATAAAATGGGATCTACCTCTTCGAAGATCTCGGATTCGCCCGCTAACGTAATCAACTCCATCGAAGTAGTGGATCACAAGGAAGATATCGACAAGGTATACAGGATCCTCCAGGTCATCACTGGAATTCTCCTCCTCGGCCTGTTGCTGAATGGACTCCGTGCCTACCGAAAGATGATCCATGGACACAAGGACCGGCACCACGAGTTGGAGAAGGTGGTAACCCCGGCCAATACCCTGTCCAGTGGCCACATCTAAAGCAGAGCATCGTCTTCAAATCCGCAATCATCTAACAGAAGGATGATCCTTTTCACACAGCGATAAATAATAGATCCAGCCATAGCAATTATGAATAAAAATTAAGTGCCATTTCCTCCAAATAAAAACTGTCAACCAAAAATGTCCAGCAGCAGCCAAACAAACAAAATATAAAAACCGAATATATACATTTAATTAATTGAATCAAAACCACAATAGTTTTCTGTGAAGGTGAAATGTGAGAAGGCTTAGCTGCAGCCGAATGCCCCTGAATACAACAAATTTGAACAGCAAATGGGGGCCTGTGACGACCTGCAATTTTTTTATGTTCAAACCCTAACTAGTTGTGAAGTGTTTAGCCACCTGGTCTAAATATACTAGAACCAAACCCTAATTTAAGCAACACATATTGACTTCTTACAAGCAGCATGCATATGCAAACGTGCACCCCTCTCTGTACCCATCAAAGTGAATCAACGCGAAGACCACACCTCAGTCGCAACCTCGGCGGCGACTCAGCTCTCCGAGTTTAATTTTTTTTAGATATATTTTGTTTATCTAAGTTTATCTAAATCCAATTCTACAGCCCAAGATTCGACCGGGAGATCTCTCGTCGTTGGACCTCTAAAGAGGGCAAGCTTTACGGGACCTAAAATTCCCCATTTTTTTTCTAACATATATTTATGTGCAACCGATACCTCCACTAGGAGAAATACATTATTTCATAATTTTTGTTTAAATCAAATGTAATACATACGCGTTCTTACCTTTTATTCAGATATATTTCCTATTATTAGTTATTGTTAAAAAAAATTCGAATTTCAGGTTCCTTTATGCTTGTTAACAATTTATTTGCTAGAGAGAGTACAGCAGGCGAGACGAGAGTGCATTAATGTCGAGATCAGAATTCGTACTACTCTTACAAAGGGACAGCTAGCCGAATGCTGGGCCCAAGAATGCAAGAACACAAAAACGAGAGAGCTAGATAGAGAGAGCTACTTTTCGCGATGAAATTAATATAAGAGATCGAATTAAGTTAGTTAGCTGGTGCGGCTGCGTGACCCGACATACTCCCCCCGTTGGAAGCCTGGGTTTCAACATCATCCTTAAGGGGAAGCAGACACAGCTTGTTTACTGCTCGCTTTGTCACTCCTGATGTCTTCAGAACGGCAACTCGAGCAACCCCATCTCCACCGAACAGAAGCTCGATCACTCAGGCAAGGGGCCACTTCATGGGAGGCAAGTTTTCGTCCTTGACCAGAACTAAGTCATCGACAACCAGGCCAGGGTTTGGGGTGCGCCCCTTGGAGCGCTGCTGCAGTAATGTTAAGTATTCTTCCTTCCATCGGGACCAAAAGATTTGCCGCAAGTAAGCCACGCGTTGCCATCCATCCAAGCGATTGAAGTTAAGACTGGTCACATCCGGCTCGACGAAAGAGGAAGGCGGACCACCATTCAAAAAATGTGCTGGGGTTAATACATCCAGATCAGCTGGGTTTTCTGAAATCGAGACTAATGGTCGAGAATTAACAACAGCCGCAATGTGACACACCAGGGTCCGCAACTCCTCAAAGGCTAAAACAGCAGTGGCAACAGCGCGGTAGAAATGATGCTTAGCGATCTTCACAGCCGCTTCCCAAAGACCGCCAAAGTGTGGCGACCTAGGAGAAATGAAACACCAATCAATAGTCTCCGCTAGGCAAAAGTCCAAAGTAGCTCTCTGGTGATCACTGCTGAGGAATAGGCGCCTTAGTTCGAGCAGTTCATTGCGAGCGCCAACAAAGTTGGTTGCATTATCAGACCAAATCTGCAGCGGCCTTCTTCTAGTGCATATAAATCGTTTGAGACCATGTAGAAACGATACGGTAGAGAGATCCTTGATTAACTCCAAATTAATAGCCATCGTGGCGAAACATATGGAGACGCAAACGTAGCATTTTACTCAAGGCTTGCTTCACGCCTCTGACTTGTGGAAAAATGGTCCGCAAAAGTCAATGCCAGTGACTTCGAACGCATGAGATCCATCAAGTCGCTCCTTTGGAAGATCCGCCATGATATGCTCCACTACTCAGTTAGCTCTTGAATGGCAGCTACTCGGTTCGCTACAAAAATATTGAATCTGGACGGCTTGTCTCGGATCCATGAAAGCGCTACAGCACAGTCGCTCCAGCAGTAAAACTTTCCCTCAAATGCACTCGTCCCAACCACTTCTGCGATGAGCCTAGACAGAAGTTCCGCCCCACACAGTTCCAGCTTGGACACAGTGAGCGATTTCAAGGGGGCTACCCTTGACTTTGAGCAAAGTAATTGAGACCGGCCGTTGCAAACGATGTAGACACATGAATTTCATGAATTTCACTCTCAGAGTTTGGAGAGCGAACCAGCCGAGGAAATGAAGCATGCCTAATCTGCCCAAAACTCGTACATATAGCACTCCATTCCGTATTCTGTGACTCAGGAAGGCTTTCATCCCAGGATATCTTCTCCTTGCACAGTTGTTGAAGGAAAATTTTCGATTTTGTGATTACAGGTCCAACCAGCCCGAGAGGCTCGTAAAGTCGCGGTATTGCAGACAGGACAGATCGCCTGCAGGGGCTTGATGTTGAATGTAAGAACGAAAAGGAAAACAATAGTTGGTCAGAAACTGGATCCCAAGCGAGACCTAAGGTTTTTGCAAATCAGTGTCATCATCCAACTTCAAATAGGACCCCTTATCCTTATCTGCAACTCCATCCAAAACAGCCGGCACATTTGAGCACCACTTTCTGAGCTTAAACATTTCCCCTTGGCTAGAAGTTTTGATGCCTGATCCATAATGATGACTGCCTCTTCTTTGGACTTGGCTCCAGATATCAAATCATCCACATAAAAATCGCGACGAATGACCTCAGCCCCAAGCGGAAACGCTGTATGCTCGTCTGCTGCCAACTGATGCATAGCTCGCACAGCCAGAAATGATGCTGGCTTCGGTGTGACGGTGTCTAGCTTAAACACCCGCAATTGGTCCTGGGGGAATCCCTCCACAAAATGCATTGCAAATGGCTGTCCTCAGGCTGAATCCTAACACAACGGTACATTTTGCAAATGTCTCCTGTGATTGCTACTGGGTGTGAACGAAACCAAAGAAAAAGCTGGAAGATCGTTAAGAGAATAGCCTGAGGAACTGGCCGCCGATCCAGAAAAAACTACGCGAAGCTTTGTAGTGGAGCTATCTTCCTTTATGACGCAATGATGAGGCAAGAAGTATCGGCACAACCCGATGTCAGCGGCAGAAACTGATTACATATGTCCAAGATCGAGGTATTCCTTTATGAATGCTGCATATTGAGCCTTCAAGGCTGGCTGACGATTCAACTTTCTCTCTAAGGACAAGAATCTTCAATATGCTTGCTGTTAGGACTCTCCCAAAAGATCTAGATTGAATTTGGCAGGCAGCCGAACAGAATAATCACCAGCTGGCAAGCGAACGACGTGTCTTACGAAATGTGCTTCACAGTCCAATTCTTCCTTAAAAGCGCGTATAATTGGCTCGGCGCAGCTTTCCACTTCCCAAAATCGTCCAAGAAGATCATCTAACCGATCGAAACTATTCTCTCTACTAGCTAGAAGTACATATTGAGACGACATTAAAGCCAAGCCATTGGAAAGGCCACAGCCTTCAGAAACAACCCAACCCAGACGGGTCTTTTGAATTAGGGGTAATCCAGGCGGGAGCTTGATTTGGCCAACGCACAACATCTCGAAAAAGAGGCTGGCCCCAATTAAAAGATCCACCCGCTGGGGAGCATAAAACCGTGGGTCAGCTAACTGTATATTTTTGGGTATGTTCCAGCTGCCAATGTCGACGTTGAAGCTAGGCTGTTGCTCTGTTATGTTCGAAGCAATCACCGCTGTAATGTTGGCTGAGTATTCGGAAGTTCGGGACTGAATCGTAATATTGACCGAGTGACCGTCTGTCACAAAACTGGAATCTCCTATTCCAGTTACAGATGCTGAAGATTTTATTTTCTTTACTTGAAGCTGATTTGCGAATCGGGACGTTATTAGATGCAAGGAAGGTGAGTTTCCCAGGTGAAGCAGGGTGTGGTGCTTAGATCCGCATGCACGACAATTACTGGAGTTGCATTGCCGAACTTGATGACCAACCTTAATGCAATTTATGCAAAGACCGAGCCGTTTCGCTTCTTGAAGCCTAGTCGCAGGAGACAGGATTTTAAAATTCTGACAATAAGAAATGGAATGCTCCGTATCATTACAGAATATACAAATCCATGGGTTAGCATTAGAGGCAATAAATGCTGAAATGCTCTTCCCACTTTGCCTGACTTGCCGGATCCAACTTTTGGAACAGGACTTGGACGATGATGCATCCTGCGATTTGTTCCGTCGTGCCCAGTCCTTTGAGAGCACGAATATGGAATCGAAACCACTCTGCACCGCCTTAAGTCCCAGGATCTCAGTAATGTGTGCCTGAAAAACCAAACGTCGATTATCAAATCTATTTTGCAGCAAATCTAAAGCAATTGCGTAGTTTCCATTCGAAATTTCCAATGAGCGAATAGTTTCCAACGCTGCGTCCCTCAGGCACGATCGTAGATGCTGCAGCTTTTCTACGTTGGTGAGGTCCGGATGACTATCTATGATCGTGGTAAACATAGAGTCAGACCAATTTGCATAACCTCCACCGAATTTTGGAAGCTCCAGTGGGGGCAGCAATGCTGCCCTATGTCGAGGCTGACGGTGCTGGGGGCCGAAAACTCCCGCAGTGATGCCGTCAGCAAAAGTTGAGTGCAAAAGAAGCTGTGAGTCGCGCTTTGAAATTTCGGATCGAACCGATGACTTCAGAATTTCGAGAATGTCATCAAATTTCTCACTTAAATCACTTTCAATTTCCTCGAAATCCAATTCTTCGAGCTCACCGAGCACCTTTTTAAATGACTCTCGAAGCTCATCAATCAACTCCAACCTCACATGAAGACCGGATTCGTCCTTGAAGTTAACGCCGCACTTGACAGGGAATCCACTAAGCGCTCCACTCTATTAAACAAAGCCGTTGCCCTGTTTGCATCAGCGGTAACATCTCCAAAAGTTCCCGTAGCCATGGCAACAACAACAACAGCAGACGAAATGCCCGAAATTCGGCTCCAGCGGGAAGATGAGCGCAAAGCAAACTAGGGAATAACAGTCCGTTACTTGGCTATGTACGCTTCTATGAAAAGCTGAATTTTCCGCAATTACCAACTGTTATTTATTTATAGCGCTCACTGCATTTAAGGCCTTATGATTGTGGCTCCGCCAATGCACCGCGGCGGACTATAGACTTACATGATTTGCACTTAGTATTATTTATGTACAAATCACGTCGGGGTCACCAATATTGAACTAATAAGCTTTTTTATTAGTTATTGTTAAATAAAAATTCGAATTTCAGGTTCCCTTATGCTTGTTAACAATTTATTAGCTAGAGAGAGTACAGCAGGCGAGACGAGAGTGCATTAATGTCGAGATCAGAATTCGTACTACTTTTACAAAGGGACAGCCAGCCGAATGTGGGCCCAAGAATGCAAGAACACAAAAGAGCGCAGCCTGCGCAGCCTGCGATGATCCATTGGCACTCGAAGTCGTGAAGGGGAGGGAATTGGCTAAAGCACTGCCGATCGTATATGATCTTGCGGGCGGTGAGGACAGAACGACAGACTGACAAACACATCTATCTTTTATTTTTAGCACGTAAATAATTATTCTGATAACGTTTGGAGAGGCGAGTGGTGTCCAAAGAACCCACCCCAAATCCGGCAAGCTCAGCTGCACAAATCGTGTCTGCTATCCGGGCGGCCACCCCCTTATCCCTAAGTCCTCTAAGGACTGAGGCACAACGACACCACCGACGTAACAATACCATGATAGTTTTTAACATGGGACCTAGAGCCTTTTTTATGCAGAGGAATGATTAAAGATTCACTCGAAACTCTCGGGAATTTAGAAAGAAGCAAAGATTGGTTGAATAGAAATGTGATTGGCCAGGACAAAGCTTCGGCACAGTTTCTAAGAACACAACTTGGAATCTTGTCGGGACCCGGTTAAAAGGACTTTTCAAGGGACAGTAGGGCTTCCATAACGTCGTTGACTTCAAAATAAGGAATATTGATATAATTAATGAGCGGTAGAGGGTAAGGATAAGGAGTAGGGAAGCTGTAGGACTGGAGAGAGTAGGTTGACTGAAAAAATTTGGCAAAAAGATTAGATATGTTCAATGATAAGGATTCAGTAGATCTTTAATAATGATTTTCTTTTAGAATTAAAAAAGGAAAAAACATTTTTTTGATCGTACGTATGTTCTCTCTACATTGAACAATGTAGTGAGCACAGCTCTGATTAGTGGCATTTGTGAACTCCGAATGGATCGAGATGTACTTCGATAGTTCGTCTGCACAGTTGGTTTTAAAATATCTTTTATAAGTCCTCGATTTTTTATTTTTTAGGTAAGATAAGTCCTTATTAAACCATCGGGGCTTGGAAAAGTTAATAACAGATACATCTGGGGCGAAAATATTGATCGACTACTGTAAGGCCTCATAAAACATTGACACTGCAGTCTCCAGATCATTGCAAGATTGTAAGGCTAACCAATCAATGCACTCAAATGTTGGCTTAAACCATTAAAATCGGTTTTGCGTTAACATTTGATTCGTGTGGTCGATGTTCTACGAGTTTTTACGTTAATCTCAACTTTCAACAAAAAGGACACTTGCAAGGGTCTCGCTGTTAATAAAGATCAAATCAAGGAGCCAGTCTGTATTGTTCTTAACAAAGTTAATCTGACCCAAAGAGAAGTCAGAGAGACCGTCGATAAAATTGAGCTGACTACCAGCAAAAAGAAGATTGGAGTCCGGTGTAGAAACCCAAGGCAGGTTAGGTAAGTTGAAGTTACCCATTATAATGATATGAAACCAACTGCAGAAGATACTAAGTTAATTGCAGAAAGCTGCATTAACCCATTTTGGGCCAAGCTACAAAAATTTTTGAATTTCTTTTTGAAAATGACTTTTTTTGGGTAATTAGGGCCCCCTAAACTCAAATCCGTCGTCAGAATTTCGCTATCTTTTATAGTTTCGCCGATATCGGCTGTTCGAGAAGTCGAACAATGGCCGTTTTCTGAATTTTAGCTTTTACACAAAAAGTAAATAAATATTAGAAATAATGATTGAAAATAAGCCAACAATTCAGTGGATCAAACTTTTATTTATTTTTACCGTATGCAGTTGATCTTGTTGTGCTAGTTTTTTAAAACTGATTACACATTATACATATTTTACGCATTTTACATCATTTTTAACGTATACAGCGAATATTTTTGTGTTTGTTTTTTTAACTGATTACATATTTTACATATATGCCACATATTTTATCATATTTTAAGTGTATACAGTTTATCGTATTGTGTTGGGCTATTTTGAAGCGTGGTGGGTGGCAAAGCACGTCTTGAGGTGCAAGTGCACTTGGCACTTATTGCACATTCTAAGCGTAGGCATGTGACAAACTTGGCACCGTCTGGCCTTGTTTTGAGGTTGCGTAACCACTTCATGTTTTCCGGAGACACGTGGACATGGCCGTAACGGCTCAAAGTATTTTCTGCAGTGTTGTCTTCTACGTCAGACGGACCTGAAACGCCTTCAGCCTCATCAGACGTTAGTAGCAAGTTCGTTGCCAATTGTACACGAAAATCCAGCTGTGAAATGGGGCCCGTCCAAGCTGCTTGTCTACCAAGACGTGTATTTTCCACGCATTGACAACAGAAGATTCTAGAACGGATAGCCAAAGTGGCCAATACCACTTCTTTGAACGTATCGAAATGCGATAATTCGAAACAGCGTTGTCGTGGAGATCTACGCCACCCATAAACATATTGTACTGTCGAATTAATTGTGGCTGTTCAATAGTGATTTGGCTAGGCTGCCCTTCTTGTTGTTTCTGTCTGCGTGTAGTCATTACGGTTGGGTAAACTCCAGTGAAATTTGACAACAACGTAACCTCACGTTTGTCCTGCCAACGACAGCAGACAATCTTGTTGCTTGAATCAAATTTTGCATCATATGCCCCTAAAAGATAATAAGGTTAAAATTAATAAGTACCGCAATTTTACCAAAGCAAAGAAATTTCTGAATACCTTTGGCAATGCTTTCCCGGTATTCAAATCAGGGGCCGGACGGCCCAAGCGATTACTCCGCACAGTTCCTGTAGCGCATATACGTTCATCAGCCAATAAACACATCAAGTAGTGGGATGTGAAAAAGTTATCGAAATAAACTTGATGACGAGCAGGACATTACGACAGAAGCACCTAGCCCGAGGTTCTTGTCATATTTATCATTAGCTTCACCATAAGGTTGCATACGAAACACGTAGCCAGAAGATGAGGCCATGCACCAAGTCTTGTATCCAAATTTGATGGGCTTACTTTTCATGTACATTTTACAGCTATGACGCATGAAATAGGGAAGCATTTGCTCATCTATAGCTAAATGCTCTTCAAACACACCAAATTGCATAAACTTTTCGTTTATAGTATCAAAAAGTGAGCGTACTTTAGTGTACTTATCGTTGCGATCAAGATTAGTATTATCTTGAAAATGAAGATTTTTTTTTATAGCTTTAAACATATTTCGTGGCATTGTCTGCTGAACGACTGGCAGCCCGAGCGTTAGATTGTTGGACCAATAATTGTTTATCTGTGGTAACTTGTGGTATCCAGATAAAATCAAAATGCCGATAAATCTTTTCAGCAGTAGGTATTAAAAGTTTGAGCAAAGCGTGCATCATTTTGTTGCGTGGCATACCGTTTTGTTTCGGTTACAATTAGGTTGCATATTTCGTTATCAAAGAAATGAGCGAAATTTCTGAAGGCGATTTGTTTTTGAATTTATGTTGTAGCTGGAGTTGTAGGTGCTCCAATGGCTCCGGCGTGTTTTCGATCTCGAAAGGTAAATTAGCCCCCACAGTTACTTTTTTCCATTTGGGTGCTGCAAAGCTGATGGCAATTTGTACTTACAAATCTCTTTGTCTACCGTAGCACTATCGTCCTTTTCAGCATCTCTTTTGCCCCAACATTTTGTAAACGATTCTTTCGATTTTGCAAACGACAACGAGCTGATGTTGACGGTTGGTCATCCTCGTCATCCTCACTGTATGCACTGTTTAAATCAGGAGGATGAAATCGAGTTGAGCGCCGAGGTATTTGCTTGACAACAGGTGCATCATCTTTGACGGAGCCCGAGCCTTGGCGATCTTTTCTGGTTTCTATTTCGAAAGTACCGGCAATTTCCTTCTCCAACGATTCATTTGCTTTCAAATCCTCCTCATCAATGTCTTCTTCATCAGTAATCCCATCGAAAGCCTCCGGTGGAATTGCGATAACTGTTCCTATTTCGTCACCGGTATCACTTTGATGCAGCTGTTCTATAACTTCTGCTATCGAAAGTACTTTACGACGGCGTGTTTTGGAGCTCCCAATCGAATTAGATTTTTGCAAGCTTTTATCCATGACTAATAAATAAAGCCGGATAATATGACACTTTACTTTATAAAAAGGTACGCAAAATTACTCAAATATTAGCACTCTTCACTATTTTAATTTTAATTGCATTGTGCGCGATCCCAACTGTCATTACTAAATGATTGATGACAACTACGCAATAGAGTAAAACACAAGCAAACTTACGAAAATATTAACTGCTGGCGCTAAACATGATGAAACAAGCTCCCGAATAACCAACAATAGAATAAAACACAAGCAAACATACGAAAAATTTAACTGCTGGCGCTAAACATGATGAAACAAGCTCCCGAATAACCAGCTGCACTCTCATATCTTGTAATGTTTAGTTGTACGCTATGGCCATTGTTCGAGTTTTCGAACACCTAACCTTGAACGCTCCGAAATTTTTTTTGTGCTGGAGTCATATGTTACTTTACCAAAACCCTTTTGGACCTTTTCCTTCAAAAATAATATACTTTTGAAAAAATTTTTTTATATGTCACATTTTTCTGTTAGAAAATTGGTCTAAATGTAAGGTTTTTTTCAACCCCCCCTCGGAACGCCCATGAAGGACAGAGGGGGGGCAATCTTATTATTTTCTGAAAGACAACAAAATTTCCTATAATACTGCATCATTGCATTTTGCATAGCGTATACTTCGTCATAAAAAAAAATTGAGTTGAAAATAGCAAAAATTGCTGTTCGAGAACTCGAACAGAGGTTCAAAATGGGTAATCCGTAATAAGAAACGTCAGATCTAGGTGGAATGTAAGAACAAGTTAAGTAAACATTAATTCGATTTATAGCTATTTTGACTGCTATGAGTTCAATGGAATTAACATTTTCAAAAGCAAAAAGCTCCGAGGAAAGTGCACTGTGAACTGCAATTAAAACGCCTCCACCCAAGGTTGGGCGGTCAACTCTTTATGTAACGAAGTTATCCGCAAATATTATTTGATTAGAGACAGAAGAATTAAGCCAAGTTTCAGTTAAAGCAATTACGTCGGCATCGATAGAAAGACTGCTTACATACACCTTACTCAGTTTTCCCAGTAGACCTCGCAATTCATTGGTAAAGATTGGACAAATTATTTAGTTTTCTAAAGCAGCCGAATTAGAGCCCCGAGTCTGGTTCCTGTGAACTAAAGTATTCACTGGCCAAATTGGTGAATCAAGTGTCTTAATGAACAAATGCTCAGTAAAAAGTATTTTAAATGATAGTCATTTTGGCTGAGTATCAGGTCACTGTGCAGCAGACAAGCGTAGTTGTATATGCGTCGATAGACCGGTCGGATGTAAGCGTTGAACAGCGGAGCAGCAGCTGGCAGAGAGCAGTCAAATGTAAGCGTTGAAGACGGCAGGCAGAGAGCAGTCGGGTATAAGCGTTGCAGAGCAGAGCTGCAGAAGGGCAGCGACCGTTTGGATGAAAACGTTAAAGAGCAGATCGAAGCGAAGTGCCGTGATTGCAGGTTCGGGTGAATGTTCGCGGCAACACAGAAACAGCAATTTCGCCAACAAAAAAGAGAGCAATAGGAAATAAATTTTTGATATTTTTTTTTTTTTTTATATGGACGTTGATGATGCACTACGGTCAGTACACTCAAGTGGCCTTTTGAAACCAAGCACGTGCTTGTTAGGGTTAGGTGTTAATAGGCGCGAAAGAAAAGTATAGGTAAAAGAATGCGAGGAAAAATAAACTACTATCAGACAGCTCGATTGCTATCTTGCATGTGTACTAAGTGGGTTATTATTATTATTATTATTATTAGAGCCTTATTGCACCACGACCAGATGTTAGGTCTTTTGTGCCGGCCTGTAGGATTAAGGTAGAGCCTCTATTCCTAGGCTTCTGATAAGGGAGAGCACTTTGGCGAGGTCTATCTGTTCCCAAATCCTGTAGGGGGGATAAGTTCACCTCCTAGTTGTTGAAGTCGACGTCTGATTAGTGAGGGGCATTCACATAGAACATGTTCTGATGTTTCTGGCTCTAGCTCGCAGAATCTACATGTATCGATTTCAGAAAGTTTTAATTTCTTAAGGTGATACCTTAGGTTGCAGTGACCAGTTAGCTAGCCTGTTAGAGTGTGAATCTCTCTCTTTTTTAGATTGATGATGCGTTTGGATCGCGACATCTGGGGGAGAGAAATTGTTTGGCTTGTCTCAGCCCTGCACTGTCGGTCCATTGACGACTTATCTCCTTTTCCTCCCATTTCTTGACCAGTTTATTTTTGTGTCCTTTCGAAAGTCCACAGAATGGTTCAGGGCCGAATAGTGGGGCATGGCCCCGCGTTTTGCTAGGGAGTCTGCCACCTCGTTTCCTATATGGCCTTCATGCCCTGGCACCCAGCCCACCGTTAAGGTGTTTTTAGAGGAAAGGGTGTTCAGCTGCTGGAAACAGTTTTCTACAAGTCTGGAGGTGATCGTAAAAGATCTCAGCGCTATAAGCGCCGCCTGACTGCCAGAGAAGATGTAAATCCGTACGCCTTGCATATTCCTGCGAAGGCATTCACGAGCACAGATTTCTATGGCGTGTATCTCTGCTTGGAAGAGGTTGGGGACTTTCCCATGGCAATGGATTTGTTGAACCTTGGTCCGAAAATACCAGCCCCGGTGTCGCCGTTTTCCAATTTCGATCCGTCAGTGTACCACGTTCCACTGGGCAGAGATATTGATATTGTTGTCCAGTCGTGTCTGGTGTACAGGACTACAGAGAAGTTTCTGTGGAAAACAAGTTTTGGTTTCTGCTCGTCAGTTATACGCAGAATGGGCTCGAGGGGTTCGAGTACCCGTAGATGCCCAGTTAGATCACCACTTTTTATATTGGTGATGTTTTGGAGGCGAAGTGCCCCCAGGCAGGCCTCCTTTTTCAGGGTGATGGGTAGAGGGGGTATGCCAGTTATAACTTCAAGTGCTGCAGTGGGGCATGTCCGGATGGCTCCAGTGATGCCTATGCAGACCAGTCATTGTATCTTAGTAAGTGCAGCCGCAGCTGTCTTCTGGGTAGATTTCGTCCACCAAGCAAGAGATGCATAGGTTATGATCGGTTTTACCACAGTGTTAAAAGACCAGTAGATCATTTTGGGACTTATGCCCCATAGTGTACCGAAAAGCCTATTGCAAGCAAAGTATGCTCGAGTGGCTTTATTAATGGTCTTTTCAAGGTGTGCGTTTCAGTTGAGCTTGGAGTCAAGTATAACTCCCAGGTAGTTGGCTTCAACCGAAAAGTCAATGGTTGATCCATTAAGGGATGGTCTTGTCAGAGATAGAGACCTTTTCCTGGTAAATGGAACTAGAACAGTTTTAGACGGGTTTATGGATAGTCCTTTATCCTGACACCATCTATTGGCTATATTGAGGGCTTGCTGCATGTGATCCGAGATGGTTTGCTCATGCCAGCCCACTATATAGATGACTAGATCATCAGCGTAGCCTTGAGTGGGGAACCCTAGGTTGTTGAGCTCAAACAGTAGCTTGTCTATGACCAGAGTCCACAAGAGAGGAGAGATTACTCCCCCTTGAGGGCATCCCCTTGTGGCTGTGATTGAGGTCATGGTTTCTCCTAGGTCTACAGTTATGATTCTGGATTTGAGCATTTTCCGAATCCACCTAATAATGGGTGTAGCGACATTTTTACGTACTAGGGAGGCACGGATAGACTCGTATGACGTGTTGTCAAAAGCTCCTGAGATGTCTAGAAAGGCACCTAGTGCTATTTGTTGAGAGCCAATGGCCTCTTCAATGACTGTTGTAAGGCAATGGATGGCCGTCTCAGTTGATTTACCAGTTTGGTACGCATATTGGAACTTATGTAGGGGAAGATGCTTAAGATTCACTTCCCTGATGTGCTGGTCAATTATCTTTTCCATAGTTTTAAGAAGGAAGGAGCTTAGACTAATTGGTCTATAGGATTTAGGCATTTGGGAATCTTTCTTCCCTACCTTTGGAATGAACACAACTTTCACTTTAGCCCATTTGCTTGGTATGTGTCCAAGCACGAGACTAGCTCGGAATAGACGGACCAGGGAGAGAGCGAATTGGTGAAGTCCCCGCTGCAATAGGCATGGATAAATTCCATTTGGTCCAGGGGATTTGTATGGACTAAAACTTTGTATGGCCCATTGTACGCTATTTTGATAAAACAGTCTAAAGGGCATGTTTCCAATACGTTCTGATTGATAGGGGGTTCCCTTCCTTCAGCCCCATGGGAGTCTGCCACAATAGCCACGCCCAGGTGTGGGCACTCTCCAATCCCAGAGAGGTAGGTTGGTGCCTTACTTTCTGAGATGGCTTGCTCCATGGCCACGCACCCAGGAAAGTGAGTAGTTAGGAGTATACTACTCGATTTCTTTGGGTTGTTTGTGTGTGTTCCATCTGGCTTTTTCAACGTTCAAATGCCGTTTGAGTGGTCCTTGGAGAGGGCTTTTTGTAGACTGACAGCTTCCGGGAGAGTTGAAATCTGCCCGCAGTGTTGGCGCCACGTAGCCCATTTTGACCCTCTCAGCTCTTTGTTGTATAGCGTTAAAGAGGATTTGTAGAAATCCCATGTAGCCTTCCCATTCCTCGCCTTATTGAAGAGCCTTCGCGCAGCTAGGCTACATTGCAAGGCATCTCCTATATCAAATAGGAGCGTGAGCATGATCCACGCATGGCTGACCAGAGTGGGTCGCCAGCTGGCCCCCCAGAAGACCGAAGCCGTGCTCGTGAGTAGCAGAAAACGAGTGGAGACTGCAACTATACGAGTCTGCGACGCGCCGATCAGATCGTCCAGAGCGATCAAGTACCTTGGGGTGATGCTAGACACGAGGCTTTCGTTCCGCGAGCATCTCGCATACGCAAGCACCAAGGCGGCGGTTTCGTTCCGCTCTATCGCGTATACTGCTGAGCCATAGAGGCCCGAAACAGAGGTCGAAGCTGCTTTGACCAGCGTGGTTAGGGCTACCATGCTCTATGCCGCGCCGGTATGGCAGCACGCCATGTCGACGCAGTCGTACAGCCGATCTTTGAACTCCACCCACAGAAAGGCTGCCCTCCGTATCTGCAGCGCATTCAGGACGGTATCGGACCAGGCTGCGTTAGTCCTGGCAGTCCACCGCTCGATCTCCTTGCCTCCGAGCAGGCTTCGGTATACGAGCAAGTTCGCGGAAGAGCCCTAACTCCTGGAGAGAGAGGCGCGCGCCGTGGCCAAGCGGACGACCCTGGCATCATGGCAAACCCGTTGGGAGAGTTCATCTAAGGGACGCTGGACCTTTCGGTTGATCCCAAACCTGGAGGCCTGACCAGCAGACATCACGCCAGGTGAACTTCTACCTGGCCTCAAGCAGCGGACACGGCTGTTTTCGTGGCTACCTACACAGGTTCGGCCACGAAGCCAGCGGAGCATGCGAGTGGTGCTCGGACGGAGACGAGGAGTCAGCAGAGCACGTACTCTTCAGGTGCGACAAGTTCGCGATGGAGAGACACGCACTGGAGGAGGAGTTGAACGCAGCGATCTCTACGGACAACCTGGTGAATATCATGCTTCGCAGCGACGCCGACTGGCAGAAGGTCAGCGACTTCGCCGCGCTCATCATGACCAGACTAAGGTCTGACGAGCAAAGAAGACGAGAAGTGCGGAAAGGGTTGGGCCTCTGCTTTCGCGAAGCAATGCTTTGCGGCGGTACCGCGGAAGTGTCGGACCCTCCTGTATTACCACCCCCTGTATATTTTTGACCAAATAAATGAATTAAAAAAAAAAATATCAAATCTGATGTGCTGGTGATCTGACATAGTGATCTCATTCGCAACGTGCCAGTTTGAGACAACGGACAACATGTTCAGACTACAGGGAGTTAGGTCGAGGACTTCCTCTCTAATTGCATTGATAAATGTAGGCTCGCTGCCCTGATCTAGTAAACTTATGTTATTACTAATTATGTACTCATGTTGCTTTTGTTGATGTTGCTGCTCCCCCAGACCGTGTGATGCGCATTGGCATCGCAAGCACCGGAGCCCGTTTCTCTGGCAGTGCTATACCAGGGCCAGGTAGCCGCCGGAGGCACAGCGTCAGTGTCGCCGGGTAGATAGGCAGAGGCCAGCACTGCCTCCTGCTCGCCATGGGCAGTGGGTATTTTAACCCAGACCGCCACCAGGTCCTCAGTGATGAGCAGTGAAAGGGGAACAAATGTTAGATTTTTGTTTATTAACGCTCTAGGGCTTAGCCCCAGGACACGTCCGGCATTTACCCATGGTTCCTGGATAAATGCAATGTCCATTGTAGCAAACGTCTCACAAAGGACATCAGATGCGGCCTTTGCATGGTGCAGGTTTGCTTGGAGACATCTGAGGTGTCTGCGGGTATTGGGGAGGGTGGGAGGAGGAGGACGGGCCATTAGTCCGCCCTCTTGCGGCCCCTAGGCGCCATCTTCCGGCCTCGGCTTGTGCGCAGAAGGGCCTCCTCCTCAGGTGTGCGCCTCACACAATTGTTGATGCGTACTGTTCCGCGCGTGATGCGCCCGTAGAGGGGAGGGCGCATAATTTTTCTCGGTGGCATGGGCTCTTGGGCAACTGTGGTGCCGCTAGCCTCTTTACCTGCCCGAATTGTACCATCAGCGGCATTCTGTGGCGTTGTCGCAGCCGTGTCCTGTGTTGCCTTGGAGCAAGTGGGCTTCTCCGCTGCGGGAGCAGGAGCCACCGCCTGCGTCTTCGGCTGCGTGCTGGCCTTTGGCTTAAGAGTAGCCGTGCCACACGCGAAGGACAGTTGATACGCCAGCGACTTCAGTCGATTGGCCGAAACTGGATCCAGCGCAATCGTAATGATGGCCATGCTCTGCCTCATTTCACGGTGGAAGACGCGCCAGTCTCCCACTCGCAGGCCTCTGTTGTGGCCCTCGACGAGCTTGAGGATCTCGACGTCTTCATTTCCGCGTTTGGAAGCGGTAAGTACCCAATGAAGACAGCGGCACGTGGAGTCTCTGCCTCTAGGACCACCTTGATGTGGGCGTCCTTCCACAGCCGTACAAATCATTATAATTTGCACATAATACTCTAAAGGGTTCATGCATTTCATACGATGTTCTGCAGTGATGCAAAACTAAAGGCGGGTAGGATCTTGTGGTTCTACAGGGTACGTGGAAATTCAACTGACCCAATAGATCGCTGCTTTCCACGTCACCACGGATCAGATTATACATAAAGACAATGCCTAACATCGTTCTACGGTTTGCTAAGGAAGGAAGGTTAATCAGGAGAAGTCTACTAGAATAAGAGGGCAACCTAAGGTTTGCTATCAGTTTAAGCCACGAAGAGCGAAAAGTAAAGTTCATTTGAACTGACTCAATGCGTTTGCTGTGAACGTCCCACTGGGGACTCCAAACGCAAGATCCATATTCTTAAATAGGACGAACTAACGAAGTGTATAAATTCTTCGTGACGTAGGGGTCATCGAATTCCTTCGACCACCGTTTAATAAATCCCAGCAAACCCCTGGCTTTATTCACAATGCACGAAATATGATCAATAAACTCCAGTTTAGGATCTAGGCGGATACCCAAATCGTCAACTAGAGTGATCCTTTCCAAAGAGCAGCAGTTCAGCGTATAAGTCGCAAGCATGGGAGAGACACGTGAGAATGTCATCAGCTTGCGTTTGGATCCATTTAGGTTTAATAAGTTTGCATTGCACCATGTTTGAAAGTTGTTAGGATCTAAATCTGACTGGCAAGCGCGGTCCTTGTATTGCACACAAAGTTTAACGTCGTCAGCGTATATGAGTACTCTGGCGTTAGTCATGGCTTTGGGCAGGTCGTTAGTAAATAATGTAATAAGTAAGAGACCCAGGTGGCTCCCTTGCGGGACACCAGAGGTCACCCGGAGAACATTTGACAAGTGGTTTTTAAAGAGGACGTTGTGCGTCCTGCCATTCAGATAACTTGAGATCCACCTAAGAAGATCGACAGGAAATCCCATTGAGTCGTGTTTCCTAACAAGAAGGGAATGATTAACGGAGTCAAATGCTTTACTGAAATCAGTATAGATCACATCTGTCTGCAAATTTTGTGGAAAGCCCCTTATAATGAAAGAAGTGAGCTCCAGAAGGTTAGTAGTCGTTGATCATCGTTTAATAAATTCATGTTGGCATGGAGAAATTACTGATCTACATAGGTGCTGCAAATGGGGAGTAATTACGTTTTCGAAAAGTTTTGGGATTGCTGACAACTTAGAGATTCCTCTATAGATGTTAGCATCCACTTTGCTACCTTTTTTGTGGAGAGGAATCACGAATGATTCCTTCCAAATAAGGGAAAATTGGGAAGTTTCTAAGGATAAGGTAAACAATTTTAGCAGGGGACTGCACAGGGACTCGGCACAATACCTGGTATTCCGTCGGGACCTGGCGAATAAACCGGCTTGACACTTTGAAGATCCAAAAGAAGGGGAGCTTTCGTTCAAGCTAGGACTGAAGATAAGGTTTGATTTGGGCATGCTATAAGAATAGGTTTGGTTTGAATCGGATGACGGAGAATAAGTAGTTTGAAAAAAGTGAGCAAAAAGATTAGCGATTGCCTGATCATTGTTTGCTGTCGCATTTTCAAATGAAAGCGAGGAAGGATGTGTATTAGGCTTACGTTTAGTGTTGACATAATTATAAAACTGTTTTGGGTGCTGCGCAAACTGAACCTTACAACGAGTTAAGCACGGTCAACTTTGACCGAGCCGCTAAATAGCGAGAATTAACAGCTTGAGAACCGTTACGTTTAAATTTAGAATAGAGATTGGACTTGACATTTTTGAGGCGAGTCAACTCTTTACTAAACCAGGGAGGCTTATTGGAGATTGACGGATAGTATAACGGAACACATTCGGTAAAAAAGGATTTCATGGCATTGTAAAAAATATCCATGGCACCCACCATGTCAGTGCACATGTAGAGATCGGACCAATCAAATTCAGATATAAAATTATTCAGCCGTCGAAAATCCGCCTTGCGAAAGCAGTGAACTTTCTTAGCTGGCCGATCAGACTTATTTTACATAGCAGTAGGATGGTATGGATCCCGCGTCCGTGGCGGGACCCTAACCAAACTGACTCTTGCCGGATCAGAGACAAAGCAGAGGTCTAGCAAGCGCTCTAAGGAATTTCGTACATGGTTGACTTGAAACAACGAAATGTCAAACAAGCCATCAATAAAATCGTGACGTGCAGTAGTTAAAAGTGTGTTAGAGGATTCAGTTGTAGACCAAATAGCTCCAGGAACGTTAAAATCACCTAGAACAATTAAATGGTCCCTATCCGAAAGTCTATTGGAGACCGACTGGATAGCGGAATGGTGGTTCCAATAAATAGGAAGTTCCGACAAGGGAGGAATGTAGGAACATGTAACAAAAGTAAAATGTAAGAAGCATTAAATGATAGCTTCACACACAGGAAATTAACATCGTTGAACCTGAGTGACAGTGATACTTAGCAGCAGGTTGTGTTTTCTCCGCGCTCCGAAAGTTCACCCGATTTAAGTCAGTGTAGCTACGGTCGCGACCTAAAAGTGCACTGTGCATTAGAGTGAGACACTCAGGGACAGAGGTACGTACCAGGGCACTGTTCCGGCGGGGTTTCCGGACGTATTCCGGTGACTGGTGAGGCTGCTGGACGGTTCGTGGACCAGGGGGGGGATCCTCTCTCGCGTCCACCGAGTGAAGGTCTTTCACCACGAAAGCCTCTCACTCGCGCACAGCATCCACAAGCTGCCACCCGCGCGTTTTCCACTCAACAGCTGATCTTGCTGTTTACAGTGTTGAACAACGCCGGGCTCCAAGCTTAACAGCGTGCTTAACAGCGCAGTCCCCCGCGCTTAACAGCACAAAGTGTTGGGAAGTGCAAAACACGCGGGCCCTGTCTGATTTTTGAAATTCAGTTCAAACTCAGGCACCTGGTTACAGGGACGGCAAAGGGTAGAAGGCCAAGGATCGGGCTAATTTCCAACCCTCCGCCACGGCGGCGCCCATCGAAAGGGCACTGGGGACCGAGAAGGGGCGGTATATCCCCAACGTAAGCCAAGGGGAAATCTGTGGCCAGCGGGAGCCTCCTCTAGCTAATCAGGAAGCCCTGATGGAGGAGGTAGAAAACCCTTCGTGGGCAGATCGTCGGTGGCTAGATCGCCCCGCCAACAGAGGGAAGAAGGGACTGATGGTATTGCAGCGGCATTTAGGAGGGCAGCAAGCTCGCCCGCTCGCCAGCACCCCTGCAACCCTAGAAGAAGGGCTGAACGCAGACCCTGAGGTTAGGGAATCCCCAAAGAGGTCGCGAGATCCTGCGAGCCCAGCAGGCTCACAGAGGACAACGCCGGCCAAAAGGAGCAAGGCCTCCCATGAGGCAACCTGCCTCGAGGATCTCTTGAGCTGGGGAAGCTCTTGCAGGAGGTGTCCACAAAGATGATGGACAAGTCGGCGCGCCACATAACTGTCGCCACGAGGGAGACGTTCGTGCGCATGAAGGCGCTTCACACGAGCATCCTTGAGGCGCACAGAGAGGGCGGCAAGGACGACAGCATCAAGGAGGATGGCCAGGACGCTACAATCGTGTGCGCGAAATGCTCTCGAAGCATGCAAAGCGCAGACAAGGAGCAGCAGACAACGCCGGTCTGGAGAAAGCGGCTGCAGCGCAAACGGAGCCATGGCGAAGGATAAGCCAGCCAACGGTAGCTGGAGGATCCGGAGCTCAACTGGCCCCACCATCAACGCGCCCAACGCAGCAAAAAAGCGCCAAAGCTCCCAAGAGCACCCGAAGAAACCCACCAAAACGGCCTCAAGATGGCGTGGCGACGCACGCTGACGCCAGGACAACCGTGAAGACCGCGAGCCCCGCAATTCCGGTTGCCGGGTGGGAGGTGGTAAAGAAAAAGTCAAGGGCTACGCGTCGCGCAAGACCCGATGCGGTCGTTGTACAGGCGAGCGGGAAATCGTACAGAGGTACTAGCCATGGTGACTTGAAGGGAAGACAAACAGTTGTCGTACCTGGGAAGCTGTGTTGCCAAGGTACGCCGCACCATAAACGGCAACCTTCTGCTCGAGGTGGCCAAAGGCAGCAGAAAGCGCTGAGGCAATGAAGGAGAGCATCGCAAGGGTACTTGGCGACGCAGCGTTAGTGCGAGCCATTTCGGACGAGACGAAGCTGCTTGTATTGGAGATACGAGACATCGACTCCATCGCAACGGAGCAGGAAGTCTGCTCTGCTATAGCGAGCCAATATGGCATCGATGCGGAGCGCATCAGAGTTCGAAGTCTGCGCCGAGGCTACGTGGAGTCGAAGACTGCAGTGGTCAGTTGGCCCTTCTCCCTGGGGAAAGCCGTCCTCCATCGGGGCGAGGTGCGGATCGGATGGACCATCAGTAGGATCCGGGAAAAAGCAGGCCCTCCAAGGTGCCTCAGATGCCTGGAGACCGGGCATATTGCAGCGAACAGTATGAGCCCAGTCGATAGGAGCGACTGCTGCATAAGATGTGGTGGACAGGGGCACAAGGCAGCCAATTGCAGCACGGAGCCTTCATGCTTTATATACTCTGCGGCAGGCATGAAGGAGACCAGGCACCAGGCATTAAGCAGATTCTGCTCAGCCACAACCAGCGGGCCCGGGAAACCTCGACCATCATGCAGTTGATTCAGTTGAATCTGAAACACTGCAAGGCCGCGCAGGATCTCCTGAAGCAGACGGTGCAAGAAGTGGGCGCTGAGGTGGCGATACTCAGTGAGCCCTACAGGGCAGAAAGCGGCAACGACTGGGTCACGGATCGCACAGGCAAAGCGGCACTGTGGCTCTGCGGAGTGGGCGCACCACTCATGCGGGACACGATGGCAGCAGAAGGGTTCGTCCGAGCGAAGGTAGGCGGCACATGGCTCTACAGCTGCTACCTGGCCCCAGTCTATCACTATCACTTGAGAGGACGGAGCAATGTGGTGATAGGAGGCGACTTTAATGCCTGGGCAGAGGAATGGGGCTCCTCTACACCAACGCCAGGGGTTGAACTATCCTTGAAGCAGTTGCGTCGCTGGACATCGTGCTGCTGAACGAGGGCTCCCAGCACACCTTCAACAGAGCTGGGGCCGGTTCGATTATCGACCTGTCGTTCGCAAGCAGTTCCCTAGCCCGTAGCACACGCTGGAGGATAGGCGAGGTTTTCACGGCCAACGACCATGAGGCCATTCTGCTGTCAGTGGGCGGCCCACTCGGCAGATGAAGCCGCGAACAAGTTGGCAGCTAGACTGGAGGAAGCCTGTGACCAAAGTTTGCAGCAGCGAAAGAACTATCGCAACCACCACGCACCAGTGTACTGGTGGAGTGAGGAAATCGCTAGTTTGCGCAGGACCTGTCTTCGAGCCAGGAGGTTGGTCCAAAGAGCGAGAGGTACCGCAAGCCTCTCTACCCTCAACACGAGCTTCAGGAGTGCAAAGAAGGCACTCAAACTGGCGATACGGGATAGCAAGAGGAAATGCTATCTCAAGCTCTGCGATGACCTGGAAGATGATCCATGGGGAAGAGCCTATAAAACGGTGGTCAAACGCGTGAATGCCGGCAATAGGTCGCCCACAGACCCGGCTGCCCTGGAAAGCATTGTCCAAGTGCTGTTTCCAGAAGGTCGCCCCCATTCCATCCCCCGATGGACGGGACAAGTTGGGAGCCCGATATGCCCGGTCACGGAAACGGAAGTCCTATCAGTGGCTAGGGACTTAAAGAACAAGAAGGCACCCGAGCCTGATTTGGTCCCAAATATTGCAGTTAAGAGCCTGCTATCCCTACACCCGGAAGCGGCAGCAGCACTGTACAACAAGTGCCTGCTGGAAGGACCTTCCCCGACAGGTGGAAACGGCAGAAGCTCCTGCTCCTGTCGAAGCCAGGAAACCAGCGGGAGAAGCATCGTTCTATAGGCCGATCTGCCTGCTGGACACCATAGGCAAGGTCTTCGAAAGGATCATAGCTACCAGGCTGAACGCAGCTATGGAGGATGCCGGTGGACTCTTCCAACCAATACGGCTTCCGGAAGGGAAATCGACACTGGACGCGATAGAGAGGGTCACCAACATCGCTGCTGAAGCCATCGCTGGCACCAGATGGAAAGGCGGGACGAAGAAGTATTGTCTAGTGGTCACGCTGGACATACGGAACGCCTTTAACTCGGCTGATTGGGGAGGACACTGGAGGCACTACGGTCCTTCAACATTCCAGAGTACCTGCTGAATGTGGTACACAGCTACCTAAGCAAGAGGGAGCTGGTCCTCGAAACCTCTGTGGGCCCCAGGACATACGAGGTGACAGCCGGAGTTCCTCAGGGATCGGTACTGGGCCCTCTGCTGTGGAACACGATGTACGACGGAGTCCTGAAGCTTCCACTGCCGAGCAGCGCCGACCTAGTTGGCTTTGCAGACGATGTGGCGCTGGTTGTGGTGGCTGGGAAGTTGCTGCCACGGAAGCAGCTGCGAACTGCGCAATCCGAGCAGTGGAGGAGTGGCTACAAGTTGCGGGCCTAGAGCTGGCCGCTCACAAAACTGAAGCGGTGCTGATCTCAAGCAGGAAGGCAGTGGAGTCGGCGCACATCCATATCGGAGGGACAACAGTAACATCTCAGCGTGCCATAAGGTACCTGGGAGTCATGCTGGACACCCGTCTCTCCTATCGCGAACACCTGGAGTTTGTGAACAAGAAGGCAAGCGGGACTATAGGATCGCTCTGCAGGATCCTGCTGAACACCAGGGTCCGAAAAAGGACAGACGTAGGCTCCTCGCGACAGTTGTCAAGTCGCAGTTGTTGTACGCTGCTCCGGTGTGGGCCGAGGCCACTGCTATTAGTAGCTACATGCGAGGGGTCAACTCGACGTATCGCCTGTGTGCCGTCAGAATAGCGAGTGCCTTCAGGACGATCTCGGACGACGCAGCGCTCGTCATTGCAGGCCAAGTTCCCTGTGCGATCTAGTGCGGGAGGCAAAGGAGATTACAGCGGCTCTAGTAGGCAACCAAGCGGACCAAAGGACCAAGTCCGAGGTGAAAAGGATTGCCAGGAGCCAGAGCATCGTTAACTGGCAGGCTGCCTGGGACGCGTCCAGCAAGGGACGCTGGACACACCAGCTCATCCCCAGCATAGAGCCCTGGATAAACAGGAAGCACGGCCAAGTGGATTTCTACCTTACCCAGGCACTGAGTGGACATGGCTGCTTCCGAAGTTACCTAAAGCGCTTCGGTCACGACACTGAGGACGGATGCCCAGAGTGCGGCAGCGGATCGAGGAGAACGCTCGACACGCTCTATTTGAATGTCGCCGATTCGGCCACGAGCGTCAAACGCTTCAGGAAACCACAGGGCAAGAGTTCGGCCAGAAACTTTGTGCCCCTCATGCTGATAAGCGAGGAGAACTGGGAAGCGACGGCAGCCTACGCAGCGTGTGTACTGCGAGAGTTGCGCGCCACCGAGAAGGAGAGAGAGAAACGACAGCCTAGGTGGCTACATTTGCGCGAAGCAATACCTTGCGGTGATACCGCGCATTTATGGCCCCCTATTTCTTGTCTATTTGTACTTGTTAAGTCTGTATATATATGTTAGGTAATAAAGGAATATAAAAAAAAAAAAAAAACATCGTTGAACCTGGTGTACATTCCCCCTGAATTAACGACTTCACCGCATTAATCTTAATATTTCTTTGACAATATGTAACAGGACACAATTACACCAGTTTACACTCAAAATGCTCCAAGCCTGTTTATGCGAAATTCTGGCAGAGTTGAGTCCCCAGATCACGAATATGGCTTTATTTTTTTTTTCCATTGTTTAGGTCAGCGGCCACTGTACCGCCGCCGCTCACTGAGCTTTCCGAGCTTTTCGCTCTCGCCCCTCTTACGCTCCCGCGCTCGCTCTCTCGCCTCTGCCATGCTCCGGAGCGCGGGCCTTACTTTCGGATCCGAACTCCACGATCGGCCGCTGCCGAACTCCCGCTCTCGCTTTAGCGGAGTAAAGCGGGCGGGAGCGCGGTCTAATGCTTAAGCTTTTTTTAGTACAATGTATGCAGCGAAATAAAGCTGACGCACACGCAATTAAAGTCCACCTCGACGCCCCCGCTCTTTTTATTTCGAACCTCGACGGGTTTTTTACTTTCGCTTCGCGCCGTGGGATTTCTGTGTGGTGCCAATTCCAGGATCTATTTTAGCGGCAGGATCGCCCCCCCACAAACATCCATGAATACGTTTTTTTTTAAAGATTTTTTAAAGGTTTACACAAAAAAATGCTGCTCATTTTACGTTTCTCATTTTATAGCTCGAGTTGTAGCCAACCAATTTAGCCGACGAATGTTTTATTTTACAAGTAATAAACTAACCTTTCGATTTTTATGTATATTAGATAAGTACTTTGTGTGCTGGAGGTCGATAAACTTGAAAAAAGTGGAAATTTCAATCCGTTAACTCAAATGTTAACATGCTGCTAGCATCCAAAAAACTAAAAAAAAATCCGTTGGAAAATCAAAACGTGTTTTTTTTTTAAGTTGATCGCCCAAAGTATCAAACAGGCCTACAACTCCAGAAATCCGTTGAAAAATTGATTTATCGTGGATTTTCAAAGCTAGGTCAGATTTCTACTAGATTAAAGGTACAGTGTTCGACACCGCCTTTAGATAGTCTGTTAACTTTGCTAGATGTGATGAACAGTCGGATTTAGCTATGAAAAATAAAATAATAAAAATAAATAAAAATAAAATTAACTAAAAATAAATAATAGTAAAATTAAGCCAAAACAGCCTTAATTTCAATTCGGAAATTCTGATATTTTTTTAATATTTTGGTTTTAAATGTTTAAAATTTTAATGACGAATCCGAAAATACACCGCTTTTGGCTATCACTCTCTATTTGGCTATAAGAGGCTCTTAAGAAGACCTTAAATTTTCACATTTTTCGAGTTTAAAAATATGATTTTTTTTGGAAAAATCTGAGATACAAATAATCATAACTAAGCCAAAACAGCCTTAATTTCAATTCGGAAAGCTGTTCTATGTTAGTTTTTATGAAAATAATAAATCTGCATACACAGTTTTGTGACGCTCCGTTCCGAGCGCACAATTCATATTTTCAAATTTATATATTACATTCTTAGTTTAAGTTTCTCTCAGTGTAGCCAGGGCAGGGCAGCGACAGAGCGGAGCGAAGAACAACGAGGAGAGAGAGGAGGATAGTGACAAGCCGAGCACACGACCCACGGAGATAGCTTTGGAGGCTGCGCAGCGAGAACAAGCTTTCGCACCGCTAATCAAGAAAAGGGCGATCGGCTGCATCGCTGCAGGTGCGAGCACAAGAGGCCACGAGGAAAAGCCGAGCGGCGGGCACACGGACTCCCATACCCAGGCGTCGGTAGATGCAGGGCGACCCGAACAAGCGGGAGCGGGAGAGCCGCAAAACCCTTCCGCGATCGGGATTGGCCACCTGCACCGAGCCGGAGAGCAGGTATGCAGACGAAGCGAAGTTAAAGGGGAGCTTTGAGTTCTGAGCCGGCTTAGCGAAGGCTGGGCGCCGGAGTCGGGGCTTAGTGAAGTCTTGGGTCCGGGAAAGAGGAGTTACGCGTACGTCCCGCGGGAGTCCGCAAGTTCAACACGTGTCGCCGCTATCGCTCGCAAGTGCTCCACGCCGCCGCCTAGTGCCACGCCCACGTCCGGTGCCTCAATGCATAGTCGAGCATCTTACCCGGCTAGAAAGTGCTCCGCGCCGACACCGAGTTCCTCGTTGCCTTACGCCTGTGTCCGCGCCACAGTCAAGTGCCACGCCCCACCACGTGCCTCGCCCATCGCTAGAGTCTAGCCGGCCACGCCCGCCAACGCCGAGAACTATATCCAGCCCGCTCTGCCGCCGCTGCTCGGTGCTGAGTGAGTAGAAGATTGTTGGGGAGTGCGGTTAGGTAGGAATAACCACGTTAGCTAGAACATCCGATCAAATAAAACTGAAGTATTAGAGTCTAAACTCCAATCTCGTCTCTACCCTGGGAACTATTTTCAGCCTGTGCGTAACCCGTTCCGGCCCTGTAGTAAAGCTTACAACTGCGGTTTAACCCTTGTTTGCGTTTGCTCTGGGCTCTCTCTTGTTTTTACCCGCGCGTAAGCTTGATCCGGCCCGTAGCAAATGCTTGCAACTGTGGTTTAACCCTTGTTTGCGTTTGCTCTGGGCTTTCTCTAGTTTCCCCGCGCGTAGCCCGATCCGGCCCTGTAGTGAAGCTTACAACTGTGGTTTAACCCTTGTTTGCATTTGCTCTGGGTTTTCTTAGTTTCCCATGCAGCCCGATCAGGCCTCAGGTGAAGCTTACAACTGTGGTTTAACCTTTGTTCGCACTTGCGCTGGGCTTTTTCTTAGTTTCCCCACGCGTAGCCTGAACCGGCCCGTCGTACATGCTTAAAACTGTGGTTTAACCCTTGTTTGCGTTTGCTCCGGGCTCTCTCTCGTTTCCATCCGCGCGTAGCCTGATCCGGCCCCGTAGTACGTGCTTACAACTGCACAGTGGTTCTGTCAGAGGCCAAAAATCAAAAAAACCGATTTGAAAATATTTAAATTAAATTTACACAGTTTGTCTCTAAAATGTCCAATCTTCCAATTTGCAAACCGGTTTTCGCTGGAAACCCAACAGTACATTCTAAAAATAGAATCAAAAGCATTAACACGAGTTCATTTTAACAGCGCATCGGAGCTGTGGTGAAATATTTCGAAGCAAAAGCGCACTTCAAATCGGACTGGTAACTGTTCAAGTCGATAAATTTATATTATTCAAAATGGATTTTGAAGCTCAAGGTATTTATTTTCCTTTATGAAATTAATTTATACTAACTTGATATGAAATTAATAAAACGACTTCTTATTTTTTCAAGGTAAAATTTTGCCAGCGCGCTGCAGCGGAGCCCCTGTGTCGTCTTTTGTGTCTCTGTTTTTGTTGTGTCTTTTTGTTCGTCTTTTGTGATTGTTTACAGCTTCTATTTGTCAGTTTATTTCTTTTACTTAAAATTATTCTAATTATTTTTCCGTTTTCTTTTATAATTTTTGTTTGCATTCCCAAAGGAGATTCGTATCATTGTGTATTTTCACGACAGCATATTTTAAATTTATGGTGCACCAAAGGTGGTAGCAACGCTGAGAAAATAAATAATCAAAATAATATTGAGAATAACGGCTACAATTTCGAGCTCAACGAACTTAATAAATCGATTGGCTACATATGCAAAAGAATTGCTGCTTTTTGGACTCGGTATGATCGGAAAAAATC
This sequence comes from Drosophila triauraria, assembly GCA_014170255.2. NCBI lineage: Eukaryota > Metazoa > Arthropoda > Insecta > Diptera > Drosophilidae > Drosophila > Drosophila triauraria. The sequence goes on from JABJVT010000007.1 coordinate 12,084,576, forward strand.
TTCAATTGTACAATATCAATATGATTGGCTAAATGTAACGGAGTCAATTGTCCTCCAAAAGTCCACCAAAAATTCATCTCAGCATATAGCGGAAAGTGGTCGTCCAAAGATTGATTTTGCGGAGTCTTCATCTAGAACAAAGCGTCGTCGTATAGCTCAGCTGATTGATATGGATGAGTCCACTGTTTCTGCTTTGCGGAATGAAAATCAGCAACAGCCGACAACGCAAGCTGATCCCACTGAAGTAATTTCCCTAATAATGGAGACCGCCATGTCCAAAAGTCAATATTTGCTTATAAGGAATTTCGTTAATAGCAAAATATCCTTCGACTTATTTCCAAGCTACCAAACCATAGTAAATGAAAAAAAAAGAGATACCCTAAAAACATAACAGTAGATGAATCTCATGCTGAAATTGATTTGCAAAGTTTACTGGATAATACAGCATCGAGCATATTGGAGCTTCAAGATGAGGTAGTTAAATCAATCACGGATGAATCTATTGAAAACCTAACGTTAATTGGAAAGTGGGGTTTTGATGGAAGTACGGGCCATAGTGAGTACAAACAAAGTTTTTCAAGTTACGATTCAGAAGACAAGAGCCTATTTGTCACATCATACGTACCTCTCCAACTAATTTCAAAAAGTAGTCATACAATAATTTGGAAGAATCCGCGGCCTTCATCGACACGTTACTGCAGGCCAGTTCGTTTTCAGTTTAAAAAAGAGACAACTGAACTGTCAATCGAAGAGGAAAAATACTTTAAGGAGAAAATACCTCAACTCAAGCCGACAGAATTTTAATTTATAATACAAAGATAATTGTTGAGCATAGTTTACATCTTACTATGGTAGACGGAAAAGTGTGCAACGCTTTAAGTGAGTCATCCTCTACAAAATGTTATATATGTGGAGCAATTCCAAAAGAAATGAATAACTTGGATAAATGTTTAAAGAAAGACGTGAACAGAGAATATTTCGAATTCGGGTTATCCCACTTCATGCAAAAATACGTTTCTTTGAATACTTTCTGCATCTTTCCTATAAGTCCGTTATCAAAATGTGGCAAGCTAGAGGCCCAGAGCAAAAATTAAAAGTTTTAGACCAAAAAGCATAAAATTCAAGCGGCGTTTCGGGAAAAATGAGAATAATAGTGGACAAGCCCAGAGACGGAGGCAGAGGATCGTCAAACGATGGAAATGTGGCTAGAAAATTTTTCAAATCCAAAATTGGCTTCGAAATTACAGGGCTTAATGAAAACCTTATCCATCGTTGTGCCACTATACTCCAAGCTATCGCCTCGGGGTACAAAATAAATTTGGACAAATTTAATGAAGATGCCATCGATACTGCTAAGGAATTGATAAAGAGTATCCATGGTACTATTTGCCAGCTACAGTCCATAAGGTGTTAGTTCATGGATCTTCTGTAATTGAGCATGCACTCGTGTCAATCGGAGAGCTTTCGGAAGAAGCTGTCGAGTCTAATAATAAGGAATTTAAAAATGTAGATTGTATCACAGCCGAAAATGTCACGAATTGCAACAAACACAGACATATTGAACACACTCATTTTACGATCGGACCCATTTATAACTGGGCAAAGAAACATGGAAAGAAGGATAAATCAACGTTACTTGAATCTGTGTTCAACTTACTTGAAGAAACATTATAAATCTTTGTTATGATTATATTTATTCGTTAATAGCTGTGAAAATATCAATATAATAAATTGGCTTACAATATGATTGTTTAATTTATGATTTTTGATATGATATTATTTTAGTAGGTGTATAGCTTGAGAATTAGACGGGGAAGATATTTAAATTTATGAAATATAAACAAAATAGTTGATTTTTCCTATGGCAGCAAATGTAAAACTACACCAACCTTATAGTCTGGGAGTTTAGATAACATACCTCTAAAATAAGAAAAAATTGCATACTAATATACATAATATAATATAATATACATATAGACGTACGATATGGCCATTTCTTATAACATACATATATTTATAATATTTTTTTTTTAATTTTGGGGAAAATTTTGTAACAATATAAGAACTAAAAGTAATTATGGCCGCAGCTCCATACAAGTCGAACCACTGTGAACTGTGGTTTAACCCTTGTTTGCGTTTGCTCTGGGTTTCTCTTAGTTTCCCGCGCGTAGCCCGATCCGGCCCTGTGGTGAAGCTTACAACTGCGGTTTAACCCTTGTTTGCGTTTGCTCCGGGCTCTCTCGTTTTCACCGCGCATAGCCTGATCCGGCCCCGTAGTACATGCTTACAACTGTGGTTTAACCCTTGTTCGCATTTGCTCTGGGCGTTCTCTTAGTTTCCCGCGCGTAGCCTGACCCGGCCCTGTAGTGAAGCTTACTGTGGTTTAACCTTGTTTGCGTTTGCTTCGCTCTCCTCGTTCCACCCGCGCGTATCCTGATCCGGCCCCGTCGTGCTTACAACTGTGGTTTAACCTTTGTTCGCACTTGCGCTGGGCTATTAGTTTCCCCACGTAGCCTGAACCGGCCCGTCACATGCTTAAAACTGCGGCTTAACCTTGTTTGCGTTTGCTCTAGGCTCTCTCTTAGTTTCCCCACGCGTAGCCTGAACCGGCCCCGTAGTACATGCTTACAACTGCGGTTTAACCCTTGTTTGCGTTTGCTCTGGGCTCTCTTGTTTTCACCCGCGTAGCCTGATCCGGCCCCGTAGTACATGCTTACAACTGTGGTTTATCCCTTGTTTGCATTTTCTCTGGACCCTCGTGTTTGGCCCCGCGCGTAGCCAATCCGGCCCTGAGTCCAGGTGTACAACCGCAGTTTACCCGAGTTCGCCACGCACACTAGCAGTAACCCAGGATCGCTCACTCGACCTAAGCTGGGATCAGGGTAGCCCACTTGCTCTCTGATCCTGTCCCACCCCAAATCGAACCCAAATCAATAAATTTTCTGTAAAGTTTAAAATTTTAACAAATGAATTTATTGCCAATTTTAGAAAATGTTATAAGGGGTACCCCTTATAACACTTTGAAAAAATCGATCAAAATTTTTTTCCTGATATTTTTCAATATTTTAGTTTTAAATGTTTACAATTTCAAGGACAAATCCGAAAATACACCGCTTTTGGCTATCACTCTATTTGGCTATAAGAGGCTCTAAGAAGACCTTAAATTTTCACAAATAATTAAATCAACTGATTTCTGGAGTTGTAGGCCTGTTTGATACTTTGATTTTCCAACGGATTTTTCGAGTTTTAGGATGCAGCATGTTAGCATTTGAGTTAACGGATTGAAATTTACACTTTTTCAAGTTGATCGACCTCCAGCATACAAAGTACTTATCCAATATACATAAAGTGTATAAAAATCGAAAGGTTAGTTCATGACCTGTAAAATTAAACATTCGACCGATAAATTGGTTGGCTACAATTCGAGCTATAAAATGAGAAACGTAAAATGAGCAGGATTTTTTGTGTAAAACTTTAAAAAATCTTAAAAACCTATCCATAGAAAAAAAAAATTAAAGCCACTTTCGTGATGTGGGGATTCAACTCTACCAGAATATCGCATCAACAGGCTTGGAGTATTTATTTTTTATTTTTAAACTGGTGTTATTATCTATTTACAAAATCATTTTTATTATTATCAAATTAACTTAAAAATCTTCATCTCTATCTTATGTACCTTTCTTTACGTTTCCTAAGCATAATATCTAAATTACTAATACTCCTAATTTTAATTGACTCTAATTATTTAAATGGTTTGTTTGTTTTGGGGTTTACCTTATATGTATTTAGTTTCTAAAAATATTTATATAGTACTTTATCAATGCCATAGAACCAAGCTCTTACTCTAGAATTGGTATCGATTGACCCTAGTATCTACATTTTTGTATTGCCAAAATTAATTATTACATTACCCCATTGTCGTCGCCGAGAAGCTCGTTGGGCCCAATGAACTGCTACATGGCTGTGAATCAAGGGTTATTAGGTTAATAGATTAATAGAAATATGTATGTAGATTATAGCATAATATGATTTATGAAGTATCAATTAAGAAAGGGTATTTATAGTCATTGTTAGAGTAAGGTGAAGTGTGATATTTATATTAAAGTTTAATTTTCCAAAACTCCAAACTAAATCATCAACTTCAATTTTCCTCATTTATTATTAAATGCAATCAGCTTCAACTATTGTTATTCAATTTATCTTCAATTATTCTTTACTTGTATTATTGAATTTAATTACTTAATTTTCAGATACTTTTAATCTTTGTTTGTCAATGATTTCGTTTCAACTTCAATTCGTTTCAGCCATTCAATTTTCATTTCAATTCTCAAGTCTATATATATATATGCAGCGACTTAACTGTACTCACGGCGAATTTCGTATTTTCTTTCTTTATCTGGCTTACGCAGTGACACGTGTTTCTGCTTCATATTCCTGGTCCCTCCCTTTTTTCGAATTTGCAGATCAGGCCTTCGCACCGGTTACGGATGATCCCGCAAGAAGAACTCAGCGAAATGAAGGTCACGGTCACTGTCGGCAGCACTTTGCATATTTTCATACGCGACAAGTCGACGTATGCATGGGCATTACCAATGCCTGCACGTGTATGGATTCGTGCTTCTTGTATGTATGCAGGGCGTGCGTATGGCCAACCGACAGTAACCTCAAATTCTAAAAGGAAACTCTGGATCAGTTGCTGCAAAATAACTCATTTTCGAGGATCTATTTACCTGGCTTTACATTTTTCTTCTTTCACTTCTTATGTTAATGTGTAGGCTTAGATGCCTGGCATATAGTACATGAACTGTTCTGCCTTGTGTCGCCGCAACTAGAACATGAACCAGTTGGGCTATGGATGGTGCATATAAGGGTCTGAAGACTCAGCGACAGCCTTTGTTGAATGCAGGAAAATGAGTAAAGCTTGCGTTGGGGAAAAACAATTACTGTATGGTGTAAAGATCGGGGGCGGGATAGCTCAGTCTCGTCCAGGATTCGCTGCAACAAATTTATATTTGTTGGGCACTGTGCCAAAATAAGAACTCCGGGGCTTAGAATTAAGTAATATAATATATATATTTGCACTGGGAGTTGCACCTCTTTTCCACCACACCTGTCTTAAGCGGGGCACAAGACGCCCTATCTCTAACAATTAGTTCACGCCCGACTCGCCGGCCAACGCCGTCTGGGTGATCACGCCGCTTACGCTCCGCTTGATACTCCGGTGCTACCCGCACTCGGATACTCGCTAAGCCTCGCTCCGCTAGATACCTGGTGCTGCACGCTCCAGATGCTCCCGCTAAGCTGACGCGCTGGCAAACTCACCGTTCGCCTGGGCACTTACAAAGTACGAGATGGAAGAAAGTTGTGAACTGGACTCGCTTGGTCAAAGGGAATCCTCCCAAGACCTACTGCGTTACTGCTGCTGGTAAACTGCTCTGCTCTGCTGTCCCTGAACTGATTCTTGGCTCGTTTCCCAAGGAGTCACTTTCACTAGCACTAGCACTGGTCACTGTTCACCGACGACTTAACTCCACATAACTGTCCAACTGACTCTCCAACTGATTCCCCAACTGACTCCTGCCTCGCTCTTTTATACTCCCTGCAGCGCTGCTATTCAGCAGCCCGCTCTCCCGCCAAACTCCTTGCTCAGCCGATCCTCTGCAGCGCTGCTGTTGCCAATTCAGCGGCCCGCTCTCCCGCCAAAACTCCTTGCTCAGCGCATCCGTATCCCGCTATGCGCTGACTATCCGCTCTTCTGAAAGCTTTCTCTCCCTTTCTCCGCTCTCACTCCATCTCTTCTACTGCTTTCTCTTATACTGTTCTCTCTTCTGTCTATCCTGCGTTCCCTTTGGCTTATTGTAAGGGATCCTAACGATTCCTTACAATGGTACGGTATTTAAAGGTAAACAAAGTATAAGCAATATGCTTATGTTAACGAAATTGTGTGTAAAAGAAATGTGGGTTACTGTGTATTATGTAACGGTGCCCAATTCGACTTCTTCATGTCAGCACAAAATGCTTTCGCGCTCGACCTGATAATCGCTACTTTTGTTATTGCATATACATATTGCTGAGACTGAACACCTTACTTCCGCGATTTTAGAGCTGTGGTTTTCGCACTCTTTACGCTCTTGAAATATCTTTCCACCGACTTTATGCTAAATCGTGTTAGAATTTTAACTGAATCAGTATCGTTTCGGCAGGTTTATGTTTGATTTTCTGGTCTTTTGATGGTCTTGTTTCACTTTGATTCTCTGCTCTTAATTAGTTTATTTTTTTAAAATTAATTTGGAAGATAAGGCGGAATGATCGCGAACTTTTGCCAAGGCGTTTCGTCGAGCGAGCTTTAATGGGACCTTTTCAGGCACTGAGCACGGCAACTGAAGTGCAAAAGGGACAACTAGAACTCGTAGAGTCTGTTTTCTAAAGCAGATACGAGCTTTCTATTAACCTTAGTTTGCCTAAAAAGTTGTCTTGTATCGAGTTCAAAATAATTATTATGATTTTATTTCTGGTACACTGGCCACTACAACCACAAATTATGTTCTTAAGTGTCGAAAGGAATCGTAATCTGAAAAGGGAAAGTGTACTACCTCATTTTAAAATCTTTTACGTGGTATACGCCCATATTCTTTTCATTTTCACCAGATAACTCATAATACGTAGGACACAATTTTTTTAGCTATGGTGGCTGTCACGAATACTTTGGCTAGTTTATGGCTAAATTCCTTGCTAGCGTTGCTTTGCGAAAACTTTCGAACATAAACCTGATTTCCTACTTGAAATTTGATATTTCTACATCTCTAGTTAAATATTTTAGCATTTGCTTCATGTGAATTGAATTCATGTAATTGAATATCGAGTTAAATATGCTTCGAAAAATCCTGAACGGAATTTAGATCCATTGTCAGTTAAAATATACTCTGGTACTCCGAATGTAAACAAAATGAAATTCTCCAGGTATTTGCATATCTTTTCTGATTCAACGGACAGAGAAAATGGAACTGAGTAAATTGATCCACTATGATCAACAATCCAATATTGCCTGATTTTGAACGAGGGTACGGACCTAAAAGATCCATGTACAGTCGTTGGAATGGTACTAAAAGGGTGCACACTGTACTCTTAGTTCACGAAACTACTCTTATTTTCTCTCAACTATTGTTTGGTACAGTGGTAAGTCACCATCAGAGAACGTCAAGGGTGTCACTTTTTGGCACCCAAATCACACTTATAAATTTGGAGTGCTTGTCGCACTCAAAAACAGCAAGAAAAGAATAACAGACCCAGTCGCACAAATCGCTTTCCGTGTTTCGTGTTTTTGCATTTCGTCACTCACTCATACAGTAAGCGTCAATTCAATTTCACCAGACACCAAAAATTTTGCATAGATAATTGAACGGCACAGTGCACTCAAAGCAAATGTACCAACAGCAACGATAGATCACAAAAATCAATGCGCTACAATGCGCTGTGAGCAAAAAGCTCATGTTTTACAGTTATGATTTCGAGTGTCTTCAACTTTTATGCATGAGCAGGGCATTGAGCACAAATCGCTGGTTTGTTTTTAGTCGCTTGTTCCTGTTCCTTTAACTGTATGAACGATCTCAAATTCGCCTTTGTTGAAAACTGGCTGGCATAAGTCCTCCAACTGAACCCTTCATGAGTGTGCCGGCTGGGCAATGGGCACTGTATTAACCCGGATAACGGGTAATGCATTGCCGCCTGCTCTGTACGGGGTAATGCAATGTCTAGCTAAGGCTACGATTCAATTCCTGCGGCCCTCCAAATCTGGAGGAAATTAATCAGTAGCCATGGTTGGAGGTGCCTGGCGGTAGGCTTTAAAGGTAGTGGGTGGTTCCCCGGAAAACTAACCAGAGTGCACGGACAAAAGGAGGAAACCGGGGCTGGGATGTCAGCCCAAACGTCGGTGGAAGGCGTGACTGCTACCACCGGCGGGCACGAGGGGAGCAATCCTCTCTGCGTGTCGCCAGCGGTCACACCTCTGTTATGACGGGAGCAGGTCATAGCAGTTGCAACACTACTGCCAAAACAACAACAACAACGAAACCGCAGATCAAGCAAAGCCGCACAGGTGCCGTCGTCGAGACAGACTCGGACCAGGAGAGCATGCAGCTGACACAGGAAGAGGAGGACAGGCTTCTCCGCTCGCCGAAACCAGGCACCAGCTCTCGCAGGGACGGGCCGAAGCGTTCAAGCAAGGGATGAGGGCGAAGGCGCAGTATGGCTGCCCTCAAGATTCATAGCCGGCAGAGTACTAGACTATGTTCGGACTCTTGGTTTTTACAGGTCAAACAAGCGGTTACATTCTCTCGAATTTGTATAAGCATTTTGGCCAAACAGGTACCTCTTTAGCTTTTCAATAATTTTCCCTATGCCACAATGCGATGCCCTTGGATGATTATGAGCTTGTTGGAGAACACTCTGGGCTAACATTGCAGGTACCCATAGTTTCCACAAACTGTCGTCAGACTTAGTAACAGCCTCAGTTCTTTTGTAAACATATCCGTCTGTTACCTTAAGATCTGGGAGTTTTTGATTCCAATGAATGCGATCATTTGAGTCTAGGTACTCAAACGAGCGAAACTCTTCCGATTCTAAATCGATAATCGGTCCTAATTCTTTGAATTCCTCTACTGACTTGTTCTGTCGTGAAAGCGTGTCAGCAATGACATTCTGAAACCCTTTCGGTGTTCTATGCGAAAGTCAAAACCTTGCAATTGTATAGCCCATCGAGCAAGTCTTCCTGATAAATCTTTTGTCTCATTAGCCACTGCATGGTCGGTAATTACCAAGAAGTCTTGACCCTTTATGTAAGCTCGAAACTTCTTTATTCCCTTAATAACATCTAAACATTCTAGTTTAGTAACGGAATAATTCCGCTGCGCTTTGGATAACTTGCATGACATGTATCCAATTGGCATTAAAATCCTCCTCATTTCGTAGCGCGAGAACACATCCCAAGCCGAATGAACTCGCATCGCCAAACAAAACGAATGGCTTCGTGAAATCAGGTGTTACCAGGATTGGAGCTGCGGTCAATCTATATTTCAATTCCTCAAAAGCGTTTTAGCCGCGCTGTCCCAAACTAACTAAGTCTTATTCTTCATAATCATTTCTGTTAGTGGATAACTCACAGTGGCTTAATTATCTACAAATCTCCGATACCATCCGGATAATCCTAAGAAACGACGCAGTCGTTTCACAATGCACACTGGTTGATCTTGTATGGAAAAAGCGGCCAAAAATACATCCGGTTGGAATACAGATCTGAACATTTTGTACTGCTATAAAGACCCAATAACATAAATAAAATTTCAAAACAAAGGTAAAACCAAACGTTAAAGCCCGAAAATATTATAAAACTAGCGGACCCGGCGAACTTTGTCTCGCCCTAATTCGACGCCATTATATAACCCCAGGGTGGTGGCCGTTCTGCTCTTTGCGCTGCATTCGCGTCCGTAAAGTAGCCACGCTGGCCGTTTTCCAAGTGAACAGATAAGTGTACGACCGTCGGATGACGTTTATGAATCGGAAATGAAAACAGACGCCAAATGGCCTCGTTACAACTTACGTAACGTCCAAGTTGAAATTTCGCCACCTCGTCGTTTGCATTCGGATCAGCAATGCCAAACACCGCCATGTCGCTCCCTTTGTTCACATATTTGCAAATGTATTTGATTGATTTTATAGAGTTGCAGTACTCAACATTGCAGTGCGTTGAAAACGTTTTCGACAAAAGCAGACAATATGGAACGATCCAGCGGTTATCGACGATGACTTTGTTATTTTTACCATCATTTCGATCCATCTGCCGTTGTCATCTGGAGAACGACGCCTATACAATGGATATCCATCGTTTCCACTGATTGTTTCAGCCACCAACGGACGGGAAATCGTTTTGTGCAATTTCCGTTTTCCATGCATGGTGACTCTGGGTTGTGGACTCCGCAAGGGCCATGGATCATACTCGTTTTCACAACGGAATGCAGCTCCGGATCAGTTTCTGGATCTGGTATTTCGCAGAAATAATCGAATCAATATGTTCTGGTCGGATCTTGTCGAACATCCAAAGCAAAATGTGCGCATGTGGTAAGCCACTTCTGCCATTCAACCGAGTACATCCAACAACGAACTACGCCAAAACCTTCTGCTTAACGATGTAATCCATAAGAATTTTTACCTTTAGCTTGAATACTCGTGCAGTGATGTCATGTCGATCGCTGGATGTTTGTCCTTGGTGCAACAAATTCGTAATTTCGGGCCATTTCGGATTGCATGTAAACGTGATAAATAAATCAGGTCGTCCGTAATTCCGCACGTACGTCATCGCATCTTGAGCGTACTCATGCATATGGCGCGGGCTCCCAACATAAGTAGCTGGCAGAATGGTCAAACAACCAATTTTTTGCCGCGTGTCCATCAGTAGCGATGGCGTCACGCAAGTGGATGTACTCGTCAGATCATAACTTTGACTGATTGAAACGAATGAAATTGAAACGCTCCGTTTCTACTTTACATACATGTCGACACAGTACTGCTGAAATAAACGGCGGTATCTCAAAAATGATTGTCAACATCTAGTCGAATCATCAATCGATATGCATAAAAATTCATTGAGCTGACTTTTTATTCGTTTCTTCTCCTGTAATATGAATTCGAATTTACGTGCAGAATGAAAAGAAGTGATTAAACAAACCTGTCGTTGGATTGACCATCTTTATGTTGAAGTGATAGCCATCTTCTCCACGACAGAACATCAACGGATATTGAAGTGCATCATATGACCGATGAGTCTCATAAACGCGTTGCAATTGTCCATCATCCCGACGCTTGAGAACAATATCGCGTGATTCCACATTCTCGCCAACAATCACCACTGCGACTTCATTGATAGTGGGCGCATTGAATTGTCTTGAATGGCTTCCTGCTGGTCTTTTATCTGCTCTGATAATGATTTTGTGGTCGTCAGAATGCATTGTATCCAAAGCTGTATTGAACAATCTGACCAATTCATTACACTCATGAAGAAAATTTTGCAATTGTTGTATTATTTCACGTTTAGTTGCAGTGAAAATTGCACAACGCTGATTAAGTTCAACTGCCGAATCACCAACGAAATAGATCTGAAGGAATTTGTGTTTTTGTTTGGTGGTGGTAACAAAGCGCCCGCTCGATGGTGATTTTGCCCTTGAATCTGAATTTTGTGATGCAATTTCGTGAAAAATTATAGTTGTTCATGTTGATAAAAGAGTGACGCTATTACCTTATAACTCGGATTGTAGCCTGGTTGTTGAACAACCTCTGCTCCAAATGACGTCATTTGAAAACATCCGTTATATTTTGTGCGTGCAACAGGAAATGGTTTGATTTGCTTGTATTTCCATATAGAAGCGAATACAATGGCTCTGGTGGATGAGTCAAACCGGCAATTTTACCTTGCCACCTGCGCAGCATAAGCCGGGAGCTTCAATCGAAACTTCAGTGCATTGCAGTGCTGACATACCACAGACAATGAACCGATAACAACGCAGCTATGGTCTTTGTAGGACGTTGAGAAATTGTATGCAAATGCAGCGCGATTCAAGTCTGTTCTTGGTACTCTTTGTGTAGAGCGAATCTGTGCTAAACGGGTTCGTCTCGATTCATTTCTTTCTGCACGTTCGTCTTGCGTTTGACTTTCATGGACATTCCGACTATATGTTGCTCGACGTGTACGTCGTCCAATGTTTGGCCGTCTTATAGCAGGCATTATTCCTACAAATCACAGGAAGAAATTAAACAAATCCGGACGTCTGATAAAACGAATAAGAAACCGAATAATATTGAAACGATTTGTTTTTACTTTTACATATATTTCGATACACTACTGTTTTATATAATTTAATATTTTAATTATCTGTTTTTCACCATTACCCTGGAGGATTTTCTAAAATTTTATTACGTTCTGACCTTCTCCTGTTAGTTACTTACAACTGAAAAAAATTTGAACCAAATCGGCCCAGCCGTTCTCCAGTAGTTTTTACGACACATTTTTGGGCTCCATTTTATATATAGATAACATTTTACAACTTTAATTCAATTGCATACTTTCAGGCTAAGGAAATCCTTTATTATTAAATTATATTTTATTTTAATTTTGTTATCTATATACAAAATAAAATAAGAATAGGATGTTCAAATACTTAGTAGCTTTTATTATACATTATACTAAATTAAATAAAACAGTGAAAAAATATATATTATAAAAAAATTATTCTAACAGGTCAAAACACGTTTCGAAAGAATCGTTTTACATTTATTGGGTTAATCTCGCTGCCCGGTTATGAAGGGATCGGAAATTAATAACAACCAATTTATAAGGTCTGTATTCGTGGCTTAACGTGAATTTTACGTGTATGATTGAGTCGGTACTTCTCAACGTCCTTGTTCCTTGACCCCGAAGCTTCTTCTGAGAGCTCTCCAATTGAAACTAATGCATATTGAATACCATCTGGGGCATAAAAATTTGTCTGACTGTGAAAGAATAACATAGCACTGTTAACTCTACTGTTATTCATCAATTATTTCTGTAAAGCACTGAACTGTCAATTTTGTGAAAAAAATATCGCGGAAAACACCTTCAAGTCGAATCCTAGAAAGTTTTGCTCATAAGTTTATTGCTCAGTCAGGAGTACAACGGCCGTGGAAGATCATCTTAAGAAGAACAAGTGGAAAGCTACAGTCGAGTGTGACCGACTGTGAGATACCCGGTACCCAAAGCATTGGGGGTAAAATAAAACAGGACATGAACATGGAAAAAGAAAATGTTGACAATAAAGACAAATAATGCTTGAAACATGTTGAACAACACTCAAAAGGGACAAATGTTGCTAGGAACATGTTGAGCACCACCCAACAAAGACAAATGTTGCTAGGAACATGTTGAGCAACACGCACGTGCGCTCTCTCTCTCTCTCATGAAGTTTACCCAGAAACTATATTGTTTAATAACTTCTATGTTTATCATCCGATTTCACTCAAATTTTCAGAACACGTCCACGAGTGCCTACTCATTAAGTCTATCTATTTACTTTAAGCAAAAATTACGCCTATAGCTTCTATACCGTTTTTATTATTTTTTGGGGCGGAAGTGGGCACAAATTTTAGAAAAAAACTTGATCTGCGTGCAACAGATTTCAATATTGTCACCAAATTTGGTAGCTCTAGCTCTTATAGTCTCTGAGATCTGTTGTTTCACACGGACAGACAGACGGACAGACGGACAGACGGACATGGCTAGATCGACTCGGCTAGTGACGCTGATCAAGAATATATATACTTTATAGGGTCTGAGATTTCTCCTTCTGCCTGTTACATACATTCTCGGTTGGCACTAACTTATAATACCCTTGTACCCTATGGGTACCGGGTATAAAAACAAACCAGAGTTTGCTGCAAAGAAGCGGGAAAGCTGTCGGCACTGGTGGAGGAGTGGCAACCTCTTTCTCTGTTTCAGCCATTGCCGAAAGGATAGGTAGAATCATTAAAACAAACGCAAGCATTCAAGACAGCTGTCCGTCTCTTTTTATTGTTATCGGTTATCGGAAATAATTTTGTTTCCGGGCCGGAAAGTATTTTACAGGGAGTCTGGGTCTCGGCTAAGTTAGCTCTTACATTTATACGATAGGAAATAAAATGTTCTAAGCCGGAACTTTATCTGGCCTCAAAAATTTAATAGGGAGGGTAGGAACCGGCCCTTAAAGGACAAGGCTTGCAGGAATGTTGCACAGACTTCAATTAAATGTTGTTCTATGCCAGTCATTTCTGCAGATAATTGAGAGTTATTGAAATTTTCTTGCAGTGTTGCCATAATTTGAATTTCCACAACCACCTGTTTTTGGATTATCTACAATAAGACCCGTTTTTTCACAAAATTCGAACTGAATATTTTTTTTCTTCTCTGAAATCGTTCTTTATTTTCATCGCCTCTTATTTGCCATTGTCTGATTTCAAGTTTATATGAAACGTGAAGAAAATATTCAAAGAAGCGAATATAGGCATGTAATGGACACAATCCTAATTCGAAACGATCTGCTCAGACTTCTGTTCTGTTACATCGCTTTGTAACTTCAAAATGCGCGTCGCAGTGTGGTCTAGTAAGCTTTGTAGCGAAACTTTAATCTCAGATTCTGTAACGCTTATTAGCTCAGGATAGCTTTTCTGTTTTTCCTTTAAATATTGTTATAGCAGGGAAAAAAGGTTGGCATCAATTTGACTGTTAACGAAGCTTCTGATGAGTTCATATTGATGTTTGTTAATACGGCTATGATACAGGGCACAAGTTTTCATTAATTAGCTACTTCATGAGAACCTTGAAAGAGACAACTATATGTCTTTTTGGTTCAGATTTTTTCGTAATGCGACTACGGTCACCCTGACTTAAAAGGTAAAGAATAATAATGGTCGGAATTCGCAGTGCACAATTTATTCATTTCTGGAATCTTTATGCCAATACTTATGCAAAATTAATATAAAAACCAATAAACTGATATTTACAGCTTTTCTTGTACATAGATTTAGTTAATTCATAACAATTGCAAAATTTTACTTCGAAAAAACCATGCCGTCCAAAACTTACTTATTTTTTTCTTGCTTTTTGTGCAGAATAGTTGCTGAAAATTATGCCAAGCCTTCAGCAAAACCAATATGTTCTCTGAGACCGTTTTGTCTAATGAGACATTAGTATACTTTTTACAAACAATTTAATGAATTACAGACAGTATAGTCTATCGAACTCATTTGGTATTTTTTCGATAGACCGATAAGTTGGTCAATTAATGAGTAATTAATGCATTTATCTCTCATTGAAAGTTCCGTATAGTCGTCTTGCTCGCACTTAGGTAAAACCCTATGGTGGCTGTCAAGCCTCTAATTAATGCGCCAATTAATGAAGTTTTTAAGGGGTTACGAGGGTCTGGAAGCACAAAAAAAGCCCTATTTTCGTGAATTTTTTTAAAAGAGCCCACAACAATTTTACCAATTTTGTTTATTGTACTTGATTGAACATTACTTGAACAACATTTTGTCAAAATTTGAAGATAAAATATTTGAAACTGAGTTGTTAAGGTAGGTTTGAATTGCACCACACCAAAAATCGTGTCCTCACGGTAGGCAGGAAAATCTCGGTCAATTTTTTATCTGAAATCAAAAACCAAAGTTTTTCTGTTAGTGTATGTGTCTAGCTTGTCTTTGAACGAAGGATTTTTTTCATTAAAAATTGAATTTTTATAGCGTTTTTATAAAAAGTGTTATTTTTGCATACATTTTGTCACATTGATATTATAAAATGCGTTGTAATTGAACAAAATTAAAATCCTTCGTTCAACGACAACAAAACATGTCTAAAGAAGTGTGCAAAAATTTGGAAGTTGATCGGTGCAATAGTCGCTGAGAAATCTTGACTACCGACTTCAAAAAGTGGTTTTGAGAAAAACGCGTTTAAAGACCGAATTGCCGGTTATGACACGTTCGACGCGCTGGGCTTTAAATTTCTCTCATTTCTACAGTTTTGCTCGGATCGACTTGAAATTTTCAGAGAATATGTATATATATATCCTAATGAGTTGTACAATCGAATAAAAAAATAAAAAAAAAAAAGATTTTTTCAAGTTGCCAGACCCTCGTAACCCCTTAATGCAGTGTCACAATGCTATACATTTTCTTCAGTTATTAGAGCAACTACTTCACATTCCTTTGCTGGAGGAAGATAAGAATTCGGTTAGCTGCAAGCCCGCTTCGTTCTTTCTGAGCACTCTGCTAGACTTAATTTTGGACGTCCTCGATCAGACGATTTACTTGATCGACTTAAAAATATATTTTCAAGCTGTGCTAACCAGTCCGAATTTAGTTGAATAATTTTCGCTTTTATTCTATGGCATTTATTCCACATTGTAGCAAATATTAAGATAAGTAATCAAGTGCTTTCTTAGAAAGGTTTTCAATTATTTCGTAACCATCAGATTGAAATCTATGATTTAGCTCTTTGAAATATTTTTGCTTTATCAGCAAATGAACCTTCTACTGAGCACCACATCTCAAAATATTTAAGCGTGACAGTTTGCACTGATATAAATTGCCTATGTATTTAAAAAAAGTTTAATCAAATTAAAAAATAATTTAAAAATTCGCAGTTGAGCAATTGAGATTTCAAAGCACAAACAAATACAGTATACACAACAAAGCACAAAATATGCACGAAAGCAAAATTACACAAAAATATGGACGAACACAAAAAAGCGAAAAAGTCGGAAAGTTGCAAAAGTTGCAACTGAAATTGAACACATAGACTAAGAAAACATGCACAAGTATTAATATATAAGTTTCATAAAAGGGTAAGATAGGTATCAAGACTTTTCTTTCTCTGAAATCTATGTATACACAAAATACACAGCTCGGCAGGTCACTGGTGAACACTAACTTTAAAACAATAAACAATAACACAAAACATATAGGCCTGAAAAATACTCAGTTGTATAGGACACACCTCTATTTCAATATTCATTTTAGTTGACGATAATTAGAAACCATTTAATATTAAAATTTAATTTTTTTTTTACTGACATTTAGGGTTTTTTATTTTAAATGCAGAATTGAATTAAGTTTAAGGGAATTTGAAAATTTTGTGTATAATTAAAATTTAATGTTTGCTTATTTTATAAATGTCTTTTAGGTTTCTCACCCTTTCTCTCTCATTCCTCTCTTATATTTATAACTAAAATTATTTTTAAAATTTTGAATTTTATGCTTTGCGCAGATATTTTGAAGGATTTTAAAATGCGTAGCGCTGCTAACTGCCTTGATGGCATGGGGAAGTTGGTTCCAAATGGTTAAACATTTGAATTTAAAATTAATAATATTGTTAGTCCTTCTTGATGTACTAAATTTCAGTTTTGGTATAGATAGGGTTGGCACTTTAGTGTGAACTATTTTATGTAATAATATTAGGACCTTAAGGTTTGTCCAAGATTTGAGTTGCATGTCAAATATTTATATGGAATCATCAGAGATGTGGTCATTCCTACGTCTAAAGCAACTTGAAGCTTGCGTTGGCTGGCGAAGTTGGAGTCGCTGAACACTTAGATTTCATAAAAAAGCACTGGTGTCAGGTACATTATTGCAATCGTCTGCTTCATTTTGACTGGTAAAAAGTTCTTTGATAGGTATAAGCTTCTAAGGACTCCATACATTTTACCGACATTTTAATTTATGTGGTCGTCCCATGTCAAAGTTTGATTAAAAGTTTATTATTCGTTAACATTTTCAATGGTAAAATATATTTATTAAAAAAACGATGGTTTTATAGCGGATGAGCGTCTGCTCAGTTTTATGCATTTATTCATAATGAATCTTAAGCTTAAAAGTTAAAGGGGCTAGCGGCTGCGCTGCCTCCAAATATCGCGGCAGCAGCGCCCATATACATGCCAGTATCTATGCTCATACATAAGAGAGCGCGAGTGGAGTTGGTATATGCATGTGTCTATCTGTGTGCGTTGTCAAGCGGTGAGAATTCGCTGACACTTGCACTTCCCATACTGTCAGCTCTGAGGCGCAATAGGGTGATCGCATTTCGTCTGGCCACTTGGCCATTGCTTATGTTTATTTAACAATTCTGTAGCACAATGAAGACATTGGTACAGTGTGCACTCGCTACACGATACATGCATACTACATCTCCTCCTTTGAAAAATAACGTAATAAAATGAAGTTATTTTCTAGTGTATTTGAAATTAATTAATAAATTGGTGTTTTTTTTTTTTTTTTTTTTTGAAATTAATTTGCTTCTTATTTTAAATTTACGTATCGCAAATAATTTTGTCTCTGTTTTGTTTTTGGTTAAAACAATTGTGTTCATTGACAAATTTTAAATTTAATATATATGAATTTACGTTTTTATTTTATTTTTAACTTTCTTAGAAGAGTAATTAAAGGAATTAAAAATATTTTGTTTTTTTTTCGGTTGATCAGACCTTTTTTTTTTTCATGAAATGTTTCATTGAATATATATTTTTAGCCTATCCTTATGTACTTTTTGTTTCTTATTCTTACTATCCTTAATAAAAATGTTGTCATTATCTTCTATTTTCTCTACTATATGGTCCTAAATATACTGGGTCTAACTTGTGCCCTGTTTCGTTCCTTATAAGTACTTTATCTCCTACTTTTAATTCAAAATTGTTAGATTTTTCATCATATGCTAATTTCCTATAAGCCTTGGCTTTTTCTAACATAATTCTAGCTCTTTTATAAGCTATTTCTAATCTATATTTAGATTCCTTAGCAAAGTCATCTACATTGTAAAGTGGTTCTATTCTATCTATCCTATTAAATTGAATTGGTAAGTTTGATGCCTTGCCGAAAACTAACTCATATGGACAATAATCATGTGCCAAAGAGGGTGTCGTATTGAAACAGTATACGAAATATTGGAGCCATACGTCCCAATCAGTTTTGTCTACTGAAATGTAGGATCGAATGAATTCATTAAAGGTTCTATGGCTTCTTTCGACAGTTCCAACTGTTTGGTGGTGGTGTGCAGTAGATGTTATATTGTCAATTTTAAATACTTGCACAAGTCTGTAATTATTGAGTTTTATATTCTGTTCCCATGTCCGCAATGAACGTCTTCATTGGACCGTACTTCAGAATAAATTCTTCAAAATAGCTTTAGCTACTGTGTTTGCATTTTGTTCTTTATTGGTATTGCCACCGTATTTTGTTAAATCGCAGATTAAGGTTACTGCGTATTCATTTCCTGTTCTGATTTTGGTAATGGACCTATTGTATCCACGATTACTCTATCAAATGGCATTTCTGGTGTTTCAGTTATAGTCAATGGGGTCTTTGTGTGTGTAGTCGTTTTAGACTTTGGCATTTAGGACATTTTCTTACGTACTCTTTTATGTCTTTAGACATATTTTTCCAGTAATAGTGTCTCTGGACCTTGGCCAAGGTTTGTAATGCCTGTATGACCTCCTTGTATTGGATCGTCATGGAATGTAGACAATATAGCTTCTTTTTCTTTATTATTTCTTATTAGGGTCACCGGGTTGAGTAGCGCTACTCTCAATGAATTCAGTATGTTATTGCCCATTTTTTAAAATTATCAATTGAAACGTGTTCAAAGATATTTTCCCACGGTGCCACTTTGAGTTCGCTGATTTTGTTAATACCGGCCTGCTTTTCAAGCCTTTGGAAGAATTGACCTAAATCAATGGTTCCATTAGTATACAAATCGCTAACATCATATCTTGCTGTAATTTTCTTTCCATGTTTTAAATGAACAGAAATTATTGTTTACATGCAAGGTCACTACTTTACGTACTTCGTCATTGTTTATGACTTGGTAAACGTTGGGCCTAGAAGCTTTTTATGACTTTGTCTTGGCAGAAGTTCATAATTTTCAACTGTACAGTTTTATTTTGTCTACTTTGTCGCCTGGTAGTGACTTTCAGGACTTTATGTTGCATATCCTTGAATTCTTTTATGGTAATTCGAGAGTGCGTCTGCTACGAAATTATCTTTCCCCTTTAGGTATCCTACCGTGAAGTCGTATTCTTCAAGCTCTAGCCGCATGCGAGTTAATTTCGAACTGGGATTTGTCATAGAAAAGATATGTCAATGGTCTGTGATCCGTTTTAATTGTAAAATGTTTGCCATAGATGTAGGGTCTAAAATGAGTAATTGCCCAATGAATGGCCGCTAACTCTTGTTCTGTTGTGCTCTTATTGCTCTCCCCTTTTGTAAATGAACGAGATGCATAAGCTATTGGGAGTTGAATTCCGTCACGGTTCTGAGTTAGAACCGCTCCGCAAAGCTTGTTTGCTAGCATCTGTTATAATGCAAAATTCTTTTGCGAAAATCAGGATATTGTAGTAATGTGGGGTGCATAAGCTTTTCTTTAGGTATTGGAATGCGTTTTGGCATTCACTTGACCATTCAAAGGAACATTCTTTTTACATAATCTAGTTATGTGCCGTGAATAATCGGCGAAATTTTTTATAAATCGACGATAATAATTGCAGAATGCTACAAATCGTCTTGCGCTGTCCGCGTCATGTGGGACAGGATAATTTTGATGACGTCAAATTTCTTATCATCTGGCAATACTCCTTTGTCAGTGCATTTATGACCTAAGAAGATCACTTCATGCATGAAAATGAACATTTTTCTGGATGCAACTTTAGGTTATATTTCCTACATACATTAAACACATCAGTTAAGTTTTAATCATATGTTTTTCGGAACATCCTATTACCATTAGATCATCCATATAAAGGAATGCCTGAGAGGGTTCTAAGCCCGAGAATGCTATTGTCATCATTCGTTGAAATGAATTCGGTGCTATTTTAAGACCAAAGGGTAATCGCGTGAAGCGATAGGAGCCATTGCTCGTGGAAAATGATGTTATATTTCTTGAACTTTCTTCCAAGTTCAATTTGGTGGAAACCTGACATTAAGTCAAGGCATGAAAAGTATTTAGCTCTACCCAGTTGATCTAGAATATCATCAATTCTTTTGGAGCGGGAATTTATCAGAGTAGTTTTTGTTGATTTGGCGATAGTCTATTACTAGTCGCCATTTCTTTTCTTCCGAATTTGTGTGATTTTTCGGAACTAACAAGAGTGGGCTGTTATACTCGGATACAGATGGTTCTACGATTTTGTCATTTATCAGTTTCCTACTTGTTTTGAATTTCATCAACGTGGCTATGCGGACTTCTGTAGTTTTTAATGTAAAATGGGTTCATCATCTTTAAGTCTTAATGTTTGCTTATAAAAATTATTTGTCGGTATTGGTTCGGTTCCAGTCCGAACACATCACTGTACTTGGTGCATAATTCAGTGCTTGACTTTTGAATTGTTCTGGAAAGTTTTCTTTAATTTTGAAAGTACCTGTTCGCTTCTATTTTTGGGATTATTGCTGTGAATGTCGTAATCTGTTAAATTTTCAAATTGGATTTTGTCTACTTTGACCAATTGGTCGGAATTAGTTGTACGTGAATGTATGCATGTTTGGAAGTTGCTATTGTATTTGCTACATAAATTCCTGTTATGTAATTCTTGATTAGGAACAAATATATAATCATTTACTGTATTAATGTCTATTTTCGTATAACTTGGGATCTGGCTGGTAGAAGGACAGTATTGTTGCCAGCACTATATGTTATCGGTATATATAAATGGGATAATTTAAATTTTGAGGTTCAATTATAAACCAGTCTTCACTTGGTTTGGAAATCAATTGACAATTGAATTTTTTAATAAAAATCAATGCCTATTATTCCATCACACGGTATTTGAAAAAATCGAATCTACTAAATGTTGTGGAATAATATATTTTGTTGATTGAAGTTCTATTGAAGTTATTCCTTGAGATTTTATTACACCTTGGCCTATGCCTTGGATGTTTATAATATTTTCGTTTTGAATTTTGAAATTATCTGAATTTATTTTTAAAAGTGAGATACCACCAGTATCTATTAGGAATGTGAGTTTATTTTCAGTGGAATGATTATAAAAAGTGACAAATATATTAAGACTGTAAATTGATGGAATGGACCTTTGCATTTACTGGTTGTCTCCTAAAGGGTTCTGAGAGTTTTCCGAATCATGTTGCGCTACTCTCATAGTTGTTGTTATTTCCTTGG